>BMAW01001617.1:0-24132 GCA_019974015.1 Nephila pilipes | reverse complement strand
ATACATACATACTCATATACGTACATATATATTCACACACACACACATTCATATACATACATACATATATTTTCATATACATACATACATATATATTCATATACATACATACATATATATTCATATACATACATATATATTCATATACATACACACACATATATTCATATACATACATGCATATATATTCATATACATACATACATATATATTCATATACATACATACATATATATTCATATACATACACACATATATTCATATACATACATACATATATATTCATATACATACAAACATATATATTCATATACATACATACATATATGTTTATATACATACATATATATTCATATACATACATATATGAATATATATGAATGTATTTTCACTACAATTAATTCGACTATTTGAAAGAGAGAGAGAGGAATAAGAGCGTCAGAGAGATATAAGCTTATATAAGAACATGCTAAATATTGTTCGTAATTGACAATTGACATAGATAAAGTACACAGGATACTGATAATTCTGATACAATATATGTTACAAATTTATCTGTTCAGTCTTCTCCTTCCTTGAAGTTTCACAGCTGTATTTTCACTTGCTTTGATTTTATTTATGTGGATATTTAGCAACGCAAGAAATCTCTTTGAAATGAAGCTATCGGGTATTGGCTTGCAATTTTTGTTCTTGATTTCGATGTAGGTCATGTTTTTTTTATTGATCTTTTGGTCATCCCATGATCTAGTTTCCAATATCAAAATATGAAGTGATTCTTACAGGGTGCCATGTCAATAGATTTCTGCAAAATTGTTCACCTATGATCAGGAAACACATTTGTGAGCACAGTTTAAAACCTTACTTTAATTTTCTCGTTGAAATATTTCAGCATATTTTAGTTTAGGTTCAAATACATTTTTCATTCAGAAGGTTATTATTCTGTAATATATAGCAGATTCACGCAGATTCAACGAGGCGGATTAAAATCCCGCGACATATTTAAAGATAGTATAAATTCATCAAAGTAAGAGAATGGAATTAGCAGAGAAATATTCAAAAAAAATCATTTAAAATCAATAAGTTTATAATTAGATGGCATAACATAAAAGCATTAATATTTGTAAATGATTGTACACATTTTAAAGAGCCGCAGATATATATGAAATACTATATAATTTATCAATGTATTTTATTTAAAAAAATTTCCTTGAGCGTGAAAAGTTATTTGTAGTGTGAACTAGTATGTTAGTGAGCAGAAAGGGCCGTGACCGTTATAACAAATGTTGCTGATCTGTGCAAAATCTGCCCTTGTTCCTGTTGTGTTGCTAAAAGTGTTGCTTCTCGATTGTGCTGTTAATCTGTCCAAGGTTTGGAATCTGTGTTCGTCTTGTTCTAAATATTTGTAAATGAGCCATCATTTACCATAATCCTCCGTTTGATACTGATTTCTCTCCTATTCGGTATGTTTGTAACAATACAGATCTCAGAGGGCATTATTCCTACTTGTACTGCTCAAATATGCTAATGATTTGCATACCCCAGTATGTTGTTCATTTAAATCAAATTCAAATTTGACGTTTGATGCTTGCTATCTTTATTATATAATAATTTTAATGGTCAGCAGTGTTTACCGAACTTAATTTTTCTTCTTGTGAATATTAATTTTATATAAATGTATGCATGAACTCCGCTAAAAATGCATAAGTAATACATCTTTGTTTTATTCAAAATAAATATCTACCTGAAAATAATTGATATTAAAAAAGTAGCTTGAATTTATAAAATTTAAAAGCCTCAGAGAGTGTATGTGTTTTAGAATTATGAAAGATTTCTATTGTGATAGTTGTTCTAATAACTTTTATGTATGTTAATAATTAATATTCATTACATTATTGCGAGCATACAATATAGAAAACAATCAAGGTACTACATACGGTCAATGAGATTTGAAATTTTTGTGTAGGCTAGTGTAAAAAAATGTGTAGGAAATGCAACAAAAATAATCGTGTGGTGAATTTTCTTTCTGCGATAATCAGCCCTTTTGTCTTAAAAACCGAAGTTTAAGTTCTTCATTACTTGCCTTATTTGTACATTAATTTTATAAATCAATTGCACCTGTATCTTAAGCCGTCGTGTGAATTATTTATATAAATGAATTTTATGATTCACTGCACGAATCTCCGTTAAATATAGGAAACGTGTATCAGTTTCATTATCGTCGCATTCAAGAAAAAGATCACAGAAATAATATTCAATGAATATATTGATTTACATTACATTGCATCTTATATATAAGCACGTAAGTGAAAATGGTATCAGTATTTCATCACAGAAACTATTGATTTGTATTTATTCACAAGATCACGGGGTATTACTAGCTATAATAATATTCTGTTTATTTAGTTTGTTCAATTAATGTATTATGGAGCTATTCAGAGGGTTAGCAACAACGAAATTTTAACCTTGATTAGATGAAGAAAATATCCGTGTTGGGATTTTCAACTTTTAGAATCTCGCTTTGACTTTCATACTAAATCTAATATAACATGCTTCACCTACGTAAATTGATTTCCCTACTTTCTGCAATGTCAACTCTAGGAACAGTTGACTCTTTGTCCACCAGGTTGTTATAAACACTAAGCAATTGTAGTTCCTTACTAAAATTTGGAATTTATATTAATAGTTCCAATTAACCGGCTTGATTTCAATAATAAAAAGTCTATCCAATGTTTTATGAATTGAATGAGAGTTTAAAAAAATGTCTTTTCAGAAAAACAATTCGTATAAAATTTTTGGCAATTAGTTTTTTATTTCTATTTATAATAAAAGTACTTTCTGCAGCGTCAAGGCAGCGGGAGATTCCGCGTTAACATGTGAGTAATTAGAAAAAAAGTTCATTTATGCATTTAATTTAATAAACTTAAATGTATATTCATTGTACTCAATTTATTTTTTCAACTTGAACAATCATTTTTAAATACAAATGATACAAAAACACTAATAACTCAAGAAAAAATTGGAAAATAATTAAAGTGAAAAATTCTATTTGTAATGGATAATTTGATGAAATTCTAATGAAACATACAAGCAGCAAAAGATATTCTGTTTACATACAAATAATTATACAGAGGAAAATAATCAATGTTACTAAATGTTGTAATGAAAATTTTTGATAAATCATTCTTCTTAATATCATTAATAATATTACAAGCCAGGTTATCTAGAAAAATATTTATCACTAACGTTACTTTTTTCTTAGAATTTTTCTTCGAACATAATAATCTAGTTATCTATCAAAGGGATTTAATTCTATAGGAAACCGGAAATGCATTGCAGAATACATAAATTAGTTGATGATTTTTGTAAAAAAAATTATATGTTACTTTTATAGTATTTCTATACACATACCCGAAAAATATTGTTTAGTATGAAAATATAACAAGGAAATTAAGAAAAGGAATTGAGGATAACATAAATTTTTATGCTTCTCAATAATTTGCTAGTTATGTATTGATACATTGATTATTTTTACGTCCCACTTAGCAATACGAGAGCTATTAGAGACCAATCTTATTATTTTAAATGACGTTTAAGGTATAAGAATGATATTATAGCAGATAAACCGTAAAAGATTCCTGTTACCTGTCTTCAAATTTAGACCTTATAATTAGAATAATATAAGATCTAGTTTCAAGACATCTGAAATATCTATCATCTGAAATATTATTCGAATTATAAGACCTAAATTTAAACTTAAGTTCAAACATAGATTAAATAAACAAAATAGACAATTCTATCTAGAATATATGTTTATTAACTCCTCTAATAAGGGGTAGTTTCAAACAAATCACTTTCTTTTTCCTCGAGATCTACAAGTTCCATAATCTTTCAAAGAATACGCTTACCGGAATACGATGCGAATATCTCCTGTAATTGCTCCGATAGCGTTGAGTTTTCATTTTATTCGTTATTCACACCATAATACTCTTCCAAGTACATCACACGAACATTCCTTTTTTTTTTCTCGTAAATTTATTTAATTTCAATTTAGTTATTTGTCTCTTTTATACGACATGATTATATTTGTTCACTCCACTTCCAAAGTTTACTTAATTTGTGTCACGCGTTCAATTTGATTGGGAAGAATATAGGAACTTAAAAATAAAATGAGAAAGGTATCCCAAATACTAGTTGGAGGAAAAAAAATCGCGAATAAGTTCTGTTACAAGCCCACTCTCCCAACTAACACTCCCCGCCATTGCGAAGACTTAGCGTCTATCAATTGTTTTAACGTGCTACAGTTCTCTTCTTTACAGATTTTTAGTGGAATCTGATTTGAGTTTAAGACATGAATACAAAGGAAAACGGTAAAAACTTTATATTGTAAGCAATAGATGGCCCCAATATGTTCTTTTTTTTAATCCGATGCCCATCTAAAACCTTTGAGTCATGAGTCGACGAGCAGCCCAATATAGTGAAGAACGATAAAAGCAGTCAGTTAAAACGTCGTCGATAACACACAAAAATGAAGAGTTAAAAACATTGAGGACAGTAGGGCATAAGCTGAGGTGTTCTCCAGTCATGATTCATGCCATGGTCACAAAGAGGACAAGTATCTGTATTCGTGAGTCCAATTCTATATAAGTGGCTCTGTAAATAATTATGACCCGTAGCGAGTCTAAAGCAGGCCACTCCGACTGCTCTAGGTAGGAAACAGGAAGTAATGACTTTTTCAACAAGGACTCCCATTTTCTCCCAGAGGCCTTTTCTCTGTTTGTACTGAGACGGTTAGATTTGAGATTAGAGCATATATATCTTTTTATATGTCGCAGAGGAGGTTCTAGCAGAGGTCACCGTATGTTCTTCGTGAAGCTATTTTATGAAAATTGTTTTTGAAATTTCACAGGGCTACCTAGCAGTTGGATCGGCCGTAGTAGTACAGATGACAATATTACACATCTGGCAATCTAAGTCACCTGATATGGCCTCATGCGATTTCTTTCCTTGGTTTTTGTGAAATATAAAGTGTATGCACCACCATTGCCCACAAATTTATGTGAATTTAAGCAACGGAGTTTTGTAGCTGTACAATCAATCATCTATCACACTTAACAACTTGTTTGACCGGAATTTACGAATTGAATTGACATTATACGTGCATCTAAAGGAAGTTATATTGAACCATTGTAAGAAAACACTTCCATATTTTTTCTTTGCTTTCATGTATACTGTTTCGTTTATTTATGACAATACACCTTTTTTTTAAATCGGATACATCGTTTTGAATAATCATGTATTTTGAAAATCAAGTTTTGTTTAATAATATTTAAATTAAGCTTATTTTCAAATATATCGGTATTACATGGCGGTTTAATATGAGGAAATATTCGAATCTCTAAGCAATTTTCATATTCTATTTCACAAAAATATTTTACTGAAACAAATATCGTATTTCTTATTAACTAATTATTTATAATACTCAATGAGATTTTAGTAATATACAGAAACGGGATTTATTAAAAGAGAAAATTGATTCAATTTCAAACTTTTTAAATACAGAAATGGTTATAATTTTTAATTTTTAAAATCTGTAAGCTACGATAATTGGGAATTTTATTTCTTTATTCTGATGAGGAGTTTTTATAGAGAGGGAACTCATTTGAAACCTAGTAAGATAATTTCCTTTACTTTAATAAGAAGATCCCTCGTTCAGAAGAACAAGATAGTCGTACTTTCACACAACAGCCGAATTTATGTTTATAGAGATCAAAAAAAGTTTAGAGAAAATTTCTCAGAGTAAAAAAAAGTTTAATGGTAAATAACTAATATTGACATCAAAATATTAAGCATTAAAAAGTAGAAAAAGTTTTTTTTGATCTCTCGAAGTAATGGAATATTTGGAAATTTTTTAAAAAATAATATATTGAAAAGAATTCCATGCAATTAAAAATAATAAATGTAGCCTTCTAAATAGCCCATTACATTTTGACTAATGATGCATATTTTTAATTGCAAAAAAACCCCGCCTCATGACAATATTATCACAGGGGAAAAGAATATTTAATTAAGATAGAAAATATGTAATTGTTTTAATATTTGCTAATGATTTATGCTTATATGTCATGTATTCACTGTGGTAGATTAAGCCGACTCAAACCAGTAGCTATTTTTTTGCTTAATGAATCGTTTGTTAAAATAGATATATATAGTCCAGATAAATTTTCCTCTGAAGGACGGGGATCTTATTCCTATTAATAAAACAAATTAAAGGATGTATCTCCAAACCGATGCTATAACTGTAAAAGATAAGAAACTTGAATAAGGGAACACCAGTAAAGAAGCAGTAATTCAAATACCTTAAATAATATTTTTATTGCTTTTTAAAGTTATTTTTTATTGTATTTGCATTTGTATTTTAAAGTTTCTTTCTATTAATATAATATTATGTTGTATAGATTTATTTTTCTTTTTTTTATTTAAGTATTAATTTTATAAAATAAATATCTTTTATCAAAATTTTTTATACTCTAAAATGTCGTTAGAGAGCAACAAACTGGTTGCGATAGGAATCCCATCATTCATTATGTATAATAATATTTATCGTTCTGATTGATCTTAAGACGATTTTAAACGCTTGTTAAATTCTAATATAATTTAGGTAGGCACTGAATGAAAAAGTAATACAATTGGCTTATAATAAATGCTTAGTAATCTGAGTTAATTCCAGAAATACAAAAATATTATTAAACTATATTTTGCTTAAGATATTCTTTTAAAATTAAATAACATTCTGTTTTTCAAACTTCATATTAATTAACGGTGGTACTTTTAATGCAGTTAGAGAATTTTTAACATCATAATAATAAATAACATATCACAAAGGGAGATACAATGAATAATGAACAAGCGAATTGTACAAAAGTAAGCATTTTTTTCAGATGATTTTTACTATCACGAATAAACAGTGTTACATTTCTGATTATATAGAGAGTTATATTAAATAAAAAAATGGAAACAATTCAGAAAATTCAAAGTTAAATTATGCTGCGTATATGGGACGAACCTTTTTACTCCAAAACATATAAGGAAGCTACATTTTTCAAATAATCTTCTTTTGTGGCTTAAAAAAATCCTAAAATATTTAATATCAAGACAATGAATTAACTAAATAAGACAAAATAAGTTAAATTTCAAATCAAATCTTAATTTATAATCTGAAATAATTGCATTGAAATAAAAATATATTATCTCCCAACGAATCATAATAATCAACGAAAAAAATAAAAATAATATAAATAACACCATAAAATCCCCAGTTAAAAATTTTAATAGCTTTATTTTTATTCATTTTAAAAATATTACAACAATTTCTTAAATTAAATATATTTAATATATTAGAAAATTGAATTTTAAATACTTCTAAGATTCTAACCATAAAATTTGTATGATATTTATTTAAAAAAACAATTTGTAAACATTATTACACTTGTGTGACAAATTAAGAGAATTTTTACATCGTATTGAATTTTCTTAAAAACAAAACTACGTATTCTAAACCTTCTGTGCTTGATGATGGAAATTTACATCGTACCATTTAGTGAACAAATTTTTTTTCTCAAACAAAGTGTACTATAAATTGGTTGAACCGTTAATTTTCACAACTATTATGTAATAAGGAACGTAGCTGACAAAATAATTCAAATGTCACAATCATTATAGGGGGTATGAACTTGTCATACTCCGGTTTGTTGTGGTAGGAAGAAATGTGTGATTTCTTGAATATTTTTATAACTAATCTGAAATTCTTTTGCTAATAAAAGCGATAATGAGTGGATAATGAAAGAATTATATATTATTTTTTTATATATTATACTCTGCTTAACATGTAAATTTGTATGATGCTGTATACTTTCATCATACTATTTTTAAAAATTATTTTGTATTACATACTTTTACTCGGATTTTTTAAAATATTTTCACTTTAATCCGGAGAATAAATTATATCACCTGATTCATTTCACAAAAAAAGAAAAAAAAATCATACCAAAAAGGGTTAATGAAATTGAAATGAATATACATTACAACAGAGAAAGAAGTGTATCATTCGAAAGTCTTATATGTATTACGATAAAGCTCATAATGCAGGGATGTCCCAAATCCACCACTGTTATATAGAACTGAATATGAGTCTGATATGGCATATGATTCCTTTTCGCATCCAGACACATAGGACTACATGATGGTATATTGGATAGAAGTCAGCTAAGGAGTTCCTGTGACAGAAAATCCCACTCTTACAGAAGGCAGTTTTTAGTTCTGGAATGGTTTCCGGAGAAGAATGGCGAGATGCATTTACTTTTTAAGAAAACCTCAGACATGCTCTATAGGGTTAAGTGCAAGAGATTGGGACTGACCAATCCTCACTTTCCAGGTAATCATAGATCACCTGAGCCCTATCGAAACTAGCGTTGTCATTCAATAACAGGAACACGGGACCATCTACGACCCTGAAAAATCAAATACAGGGCTTTAAATTCTCCTCTTTGGTTCTCTTAGCAGTCAGAGATACTTTTTCAAACAATCTGGGGTGTGCAGTCACTACACCTCCACCATTACACTTCCACCCCCATAATGATTCTTTTCCCTTGTAAGAAAGGGTTGGTATAGTATCCAAGACTTTCACGTGATACAGGAACGCCAAGAATCAGAGTCCAAACTGAATTTCGTGTCATCTGTAAGACGCAAAGTACTCCTCTGAGTTCTGGTTCAGGATGATTATCACCCGCACCATGCTAAAAGCATGTTCTTGTGTGTTGCAATTATTTTGACGCATACAATGGATTTTCTGTCATACAACCTTTTTTCATGAAGCCGTTGAGCAATTATTGATCGGGTTCTAGTGGCATCATACAGCTCACATGAGAGCTTTGAAGATGTAGCTGTCCTCTGTCACCAAATTAAAAGTGCAAAATAACGGTCCTCATTTGTAGTTGTGGATCATGAGCAAGCCTGTTGAATTCTTCTTGACATAGATCCAGTGTTCTGAATTTTGTTTCCATTAATTGCAGACGAAATTAAGCGTTATATTGACCTTTGAAACCACCTAGCTTGTGAGTGGACCACCTCTAATCTAATGGTAATTTTTCATCTCATTCCATCCTCTGTATTTTGGATGCTACTCATTCTGCCTGATACCTTAGTTATAAAATTTATCCAACTGTTGCGAGAAACACGACGAATATCGTGGAAGAGCACGAGCACAGAAATCGCCGATAACCCTTCGTGTGCTTATATCCATTCTACAGTCGCAGCTCCGCAGACACGAACATATACGTTTACGTATTCGACTCTAAATATTTGCACAGTTTTGATCCCTATGTGGACGTTCAATAATATGGGCAATTCAATAAATTTTTTATAAAAATAGTGTCTTGTTTCAATACTTTTCGTACAGATAGACAAAATTCTCATAGTGTTTCAATTTTGCACACTAGGGTGATTATTCTTAATAAATTATTATCAAAGATTTTATAAATAATTATTTATAATAATTATTATAAATAAATTTAGAAGAGTAAATAGTTACACAACTTATTTAATCTTAGAAATTCATTGGGGAACTTTGTTCTAATTTTTCCTAATTACTACAAATAAATTGATCTATAAATACTGGAATACAAGCCAAAGTGAGAAGCTTAAGTGTTCATATATTAGTGATCGTATTTCATTCAAAAATCAAATAAATTAAATCTAATTAAAAATAGCAATTGAATTTGTACTTTCCTATAACGGTGTATTGAATCTTCAAATAAAGAAAAAAAATAAAAAGAAAGACTTTTATGTATATGTATATATTACTTTATTTTTACGCGTTGCATTAAAGACGCTAATAATTTTTTATGCAATAGGGAATTTTAAATGAGTAGAATTTTCATATATACGTATTTATAAGATATTAATCCAACGAAATGCATATTTCGAGATTTGCTTTAAATAGAAAAATGATATTATTATAATAAATGTAATTATAAAAATATTTCTTAGGTATAACATTTAATTTTCTGTTCGAAATCTTTTAATAAATGTAAAAATATTATTATTAAGTATTTCACAGTTTTATATAAGCCTCTAAGTTTTAGGTATGCAAAGAGGACAGTTTTACTGTATTTATAGAATTAAATTTAAAGGAACAGGGGAATAGTATTTTGTAATTTTTTACCTTTCTATTCATTTCAAAATAGTAATGTATTTTCATTTGTGAAATTGTTTTTTTAATTAAAATTTTTTGATATAAAATAATGAAACTTAATTTAGAGGAATATATTTTTGGAACATAAAAAGTAATCTTTACTTTTTAAAAATATATATATATATTTGCTTTTCATAATAATAGAAGCCATCTTCTCCAAATATGAGTATTGGTCTGTAAGTTTTATTTAAAATAAGGTGGAAATCTATTTAGATGTAATTTTTTTTCCAGCTTCCATAGACCCAAATGTTTTCATACTTGATTTGAAAGACATCATCAAAAAGACCTGTATTAAGAGTATGTTATAATTAGGAAATATAATTTAAAAGAAGATATATTAACCATTTAAAAAAAACTAATAATCTGTAAGTAATTATTATTATAATTATTGCGTTATTTCACTCTGTATAAGGTGATAAATGTAAACATAGAATGATCGAAACGTGTTAGTAATTTGAATTGTAATATTCGAAAAAATACAATTCCAGCTACACTCATGTACTTCTAGAAAAATCATATCATGTTCATTAAGAAGTATTTCTGCATGAAAATTGTCAGCTTTTGAGGATATTTAACGTTATTTTAAAGATAAACTGTCTTAGAAAATAGTTAAATTAAGGATTTCCCTCTATGAGAAAAAAATGAAATCTTTAGGAACACAAACCTTTTAGAAACTTTGTTTATAAATCTATCAAATATTTCTCATTTATCGCAATATACATAATGAAGTCTCCATTTTTGTCAGATTTTCTATCAGAATAAAATAACTTTCACCAGCTGAGCAAATGCTCAGCTCATCAATATTGATACTTGCAGTTAATGCAATAATAAAGCACTTAATATAACAAGTCTAGTATAGATTAGATTAGAGAATAATTAATTTTTCTTGGATAGTGCGGAGGTTCAGGTGAAAGTGTTCTTTCTACAATAAAACGTATTCACACTATATTATTCATTGAAACTTACACATTAAGGCCTATTTATACTAAAATATATGTTCATTATTCACTATTTATTACACTTGTGAATATACACATAATGTAAATAGTGTTTCTGTAAGCAATCGTATACATTCAAAAAAAAGTTTAAATTATTTTTCTGTCATATTATGAAGGTCTAAATACGATTACATATTTAATGATAATCATTAGAGATTATTGTTATGAAATCTTTGTTAATTACAGTACATTTTGTGTTTTTGAGAATTCGTATAGAAATTACACTAAGTAAAAGGTTATCGGATCTGATAAGGGAAATTTCATTTCCTTTCATATTTCTCAGCTATCACTGATTTTTCTCTATGTGTTGAAAGAAAAAAAAAGAAAATATATTTAAATGCCTTTCAAACTGATTTTGCGTTAAAAAGAAAAACAAAAGGAATAGTAATAAACACATTTTTATTAATTAATTTTTATATAATAGTTTTTTATGATAAATTAAATAAGTTTGATTTCATAACAAATGTTATTTATATTTTTTGTAATAGATTTCTGAACGATTGCTAAAAAAAGAAGGATGTTTTTACTAATGAGTAAATATTTTTCAAACAAGCCATTATTTTTCTATATTTAACAATACATTTAAAGATTTCCCAAAAGGGCATAATTCCTTAGATTTGATGCATTATGCGTCATAATTTCACTTATTATTAACTATTAGAAGAATAAATTCTTTTTAAAATGTTGAAAATAAATTTCACAATAATAGGTAATGTACATTGTTGATTAATGCACATTTTAACTTAAAGATAATAATTTCTTTTTCATGAAGCAATTTTAATTATGATAATACAATTTGTAATAAATATGTAACGTATCAGTCAGTTATGTATCTATTTCAACAATATTGTTCGAAGCTCTGAGAAATAACAAGCGTGGATAGTATAAAGTACAATTTTGTCTACTTAGGCGACATAGAGCAGTTTATTCATCCCAAGGCAGAGATAGAATTTGTTCTATGAAAGCAAGAACTCCACACGATAAGAAGCAAACTATGATATAAGGATACAACGGGCTATCTATTTACTACAAAAAATTGTAGCTCCCGTATACGCTTTCCAAGCAAATACGGTAACCAGTAGAAAGGGTGACAGTAGATGGAAGAAAATAATTTATTCGTACGCCAATAGCTAGAAGTAGACTACGTGACAGAAAAAAATTCATCACCATGAAAGCATACTAAAAAATCAAGCAAATTGTTGGGTAGACGCCGTGCACCGTTATGAAAATAATGGTAAGTGGGGCGGTGCATTCTAGGATAGGTGAAACAATATATAAAGGAAGGAATCTGTAGAATCGACAATAGTTGCACTGCTCCGTCGGCCAGTATAATTTGGTTGCAAACTGTTCGGTCGCAGAGGAAACGATTCAAACTGAGAATGCCTAGATGATGAAGACCGAGGCACTTCCATACATACGAGTACATCAGGAGTAAAATGATAGGACTGAGAAGACCAGGTTGGTCCCTGCGTCGAATCGCATCCACCGTATACCTGCTGTGATAGAGATGTTTGCAAATAGATGATGTGGTATTTTCTAGGAGTGTCGGTATATTGCCAGATTAACGTCAGTAGACATGGACTGATACGTTTACAGGATTGCGCTGGAGATCCCGCAAACCACTTTTATCAATATTTTGTGGCAATTGGCGCGGCACTCTTAAATGTTACCATATCAAACAGGACCATTGTTCTCCGA
Organism: Nephila pilipes; assembly: GCA_019974015.1. Taxonomy (NCBI): domain Eukaryota; kingdom Metazoa; phylum Arthropoda; class Arachnida; order Araneae; family Nephilidae; genus Nephila; species Nephila pilipes. The sequence continues at coordinate 11,187 of BMAW01001617.1, read as the reverse complement.
TTTGCATCGGTAAACCCCAACGTTCTTTTCAAATAGTCTTATGAAAAAGGTTTCAAAAACATTCTCAACTTTAGTTTATATCATTAAATGATGATTCAAAACTTTTATCTCACCGGAAGTTCATTAAACGGAAACAAAAATGAGATAAAAATAAAAGAAAGGTTAAAAGTTTTTAGATAATTATTGAGATTAAATTAAAATTAACTTACAATTGCTAAGTGTTTTTATTATTTGAAATTAACAATAGAAATCTTTTTTAAATAACGAGCATATATATATATATATATATATATATATATATAATATAATATAATACAACTAAATATTATAAACATGTATGAAATATTATAATTTTGAGCTGCTAAAAATAGAAATTAACTATTAAATTGAGGAATTAATATTTTAATAAGATTAATTTTAACGATCTTGTCAATGTAAAAAAGTAATGGCGATTAAAATCTCACTGAAAAAAAACCGTTTAAATATGATGAAAATGGGTTGCATTATTTTTAATTACAATAATAACTTGAATTTAAAGTGATTATACTTGTTTGAATAATGGTAACAGAAATAGTATATCAAAGAGGAATATTAGCATGCGATTACAAGTAATTTGAAATTGAAGATAAAAAAAAATTAGCGTTATAAAAAATCATTAGACTTGTTTCAGACTTAACATTTCCAATAATAGTTTTTATGTGAAGAAGCTAGTTTGTTTAGATAGTGATAATTTTGCAACTAATTTTGTAAGTAAATACAGATTTCCATAAAATTCTTTTATACAGTTTAAAAGTATAATATTAAAAAGTATAATATTAAAAAAAACTGGTATCTTAAAAAAATAGAAATTAATAACAATGATGATATTTATTTGAAGCATTTAAAAACTGCTATTATTAATCTCCAGGATATATTTATTATTACTTATGTTGACAAAGTATTTAATTATGGTGATAGTATATCATATATAAACACATTTTATATTAATTTAAGTAATAAGCATCGTAAGAAAAATAATTCTTCTAGACTTATGAGCAATATTCAGAAAGAAATTTTTAATAAAATAATTGCATTTCATTAGAAAATTGGCATTAATATTAAAAATGTTAAATTACCTAAAATTGCCTCCTTGCATGACATTCAAAGTTATACTGATTTTCAAATCTTATTAGATTTTAAACTTCTCAAATGTTGCTTCATAACTCTATATAACTATGATATTCATTTTTGTTATCAATAAGCGCGTTTAAGCTACTGCTCGTTTAAATTCAGCGAAAATCTGTAAATTGATGCCACTACTACTACTACCACACACACACACAAACGCACGCACATGCACACACATGCGCGCGCGCGCGCACACACACACACACACACACACACACACACAGTGGGTGTGATGTTAAAACTAACCTACCTTTCTTCTGTTTAACTTTCTCTTTTTTCCGAAATTTGAAAAAATTACTAAATTTTATATTCAGGTGCTTTTTAACTGCAATTTTCAACCTTCGCTTCGCTTCATTTAGCTATAGGATCTCTAGCGTCAACTAGTTGTAATATAAACAGATTTCTGGGACTTCCCCGTTTACTGGTAATATATAAGCCTACGTTAGCCATAGACAGCTTTCTCTTTTATTTTCTGCAATACACACCGCTTTGTATAAGCTTCAAAATTTTCCATGTTTTACAAATCCTATTTACTTTCATAGCAATAAAGGACTTAAATTGAAATGGATTAATTATACTTAAATCACGTGATTTCTTTTCTCAATATTCGACAAGCTGTTTTGTAATTGCTATTTATTTAACTATGTAATTATTTAGTTATACCATCTGAAAGAGAGTTGTTTCTTTCTTTTGAAAAATAAACCCTTTTTTTTTTCTTTAAATGATCTGATTTAATCAACATGCAGTTTAATCTAGCTGTAACTAAATTTTTAACGTTACTATATTTTTCGGTTTAAGTAAATTAACCTTACCTTAAAAATTAATTTTATTACCGGAAAATTTTATCTTAAATATGTAATGAGTCTTGTGCAAACGTGTAATGATGGTAAAAATTGTTTCCTCTTTTGTCAAAGTCATACACACTTAAATTGTTTTTCAAGAACTTTGTAAGTGATTAATTTATATTTTGTGTTCAGTTGAGTACGCTCCTGTAGTTTTTAAAGATGGGAAAAAAAGCAGGCGACATTCATGTACTACTTCAAGTTACAAATTGTAGGTTTCAAGATATGCGGAAGAATATGGGATTAGAGAAGCTTTATAACGTTTTGAATATTTATTTACAGAAGACATTCTAAGAGCTTATAGATGACAAATAAGTTTTTTCATAATTTCTGTAAAGAAAAACGTGCGGAACGAAAAAAAAATAAAAAAAAAAAAAAAAAAAAAAAAAAAAAAAAGTCCGGAACTAGTAACAGAAGTTTTTGATAGGTGGTAAAGAAAATTGGCATAGCCATTTCATCGCAAAAGAATCGTGCACGTACTGTAAGGGCAGCCATTGAACGTAACAATGAATATTTTAAAGGTGATGTGTCATGGTGGTATTGTTTCATAAAATGCAGTGGACTTTGTATACGTACAAAAACTAAATGAAACAAAAAAAAAAAGACAAAAATATTTTTTTTCTAGAAAATTGAATTGTTCTTGGATGCGACTTATTCAAAGAAGCATTTTATATATGGGAAAGTATGGTATATTATATTAAATATATAATATACTATATTTTTCTGTGTATAAAATAGTATTTTATAAGATAATTAAATAAAAATAAAAAACATCTATAATACTTTTCACTGAAATATAAAAAGAAACTATATCCATCGAGCATTGGTTAATATTTATCATATATCAAGAAAAATAATGTTATATTTTGAAACGATTTATTTCAGTACATTTACTTTATTTGAATCAATATACTTAATATCTTTGAAACAAATGTAACATACATGCAATAAAATACGTGAATGTAACAAAAATAAGAATATTTTAATTTGTTAGATTTGTAGATTTATATACTCTTGATGTTATACATTGTGATCCAAGGGATTCCGAGAATATCTTAATGATATCAATGACACAGATCATTAAGAGAAATATGAAATTTAAAAATATAAGAATTTTGATATTTCACAGCTGTGTGGAGTTATTTTAGGTTCACAATCACAAATTTATAAAATATTTGATATTGACGATTGCTGTGTATTTAATTTACAAAAGCGTTCTCAAATCGCTTAGAAGTGTTGTATCAAATAATAGAAAAAGCGTTATTTTTCTAAGTAATCTTCAATTAAGTGACTCAATGAAAAAATTTAAAAATTATAGCATTGATTTCCAATGAAACTGGTTGCAAAGAACATTTATTTAAAACCAGTCACTTTTCATGGCATTGTATATAGCTATAAATAATGAAATAAACTATTTGACTCTCTTTGAGTTCTGAACGTTCTACTAAAACTAAGAAGATGCATTTCTCTATGAAAATCTGGGAAATTTCTTATGGATCTTGTACTGATTTAGAAAATGAAATTTAATTACACATGTAACAAACGAATAAATTAAAATAAATGAATTAATTATATCCTTCTTTTCTACATAGTAATTTACTCATAGATGAATTGGTTTAGTAGCATGTTTTTATTATAAATAAATGAGTTGATTAAGTATAATGTTTGGGATGTTAAATACCCTGAGTTTCGCTTGGAAAGCTTTGTAGAATTCATTAGCATATAAATTAACGATTTCATTTAAAAATAAACTAGGAATCATTATAATGAAAGAATGTAATTAGTAAGGATAAAAATAGTTAATTAGTATTTTCTTTCTCCAGCTTTATTATTTATTTCAATACATTTATGTAAGTACGGATTTAGTATTTATAGATAAAACTTAGATAAATCATTCATGCATGCAAAATTTTTATTTATTTTCAGATGGTAAGGGATTTATAATTCTAGATATGATGTTCTTAGACTTTTCAAACAAAACACAGCAGTAGCTTTCTCAGAGTTTTTCTAAAAGAATAGCACTTTTAATTACATTGTACAACGCTTAAATATATTTTTGCCAACATAGATAAAGTTACTTTATCTGGAAATTTAAAGAAACAGTTATAGTGGAGTTAAAGGGAATGTGCTCTAAAATTTATATATTATGTCTTAATTATTTTATAAGAAGTAAAATATTCTTTGTTGTGGGTAATATTTTTCAGTGGAATTAAAGCAACTTTCCTAATTCTGAAGAACAAATTTTTAATTTGGATTTATTAGAAAATTTACAAGTGCTTGAAAAAACAGAAAATAGTTATAATATTGGATATTCTTAAAATTGATGAAACCTTAAAAACAACATACATTTTTTCTGTTTGTTAAGGTGTTAGACTTAAATTAGCAATAATTTTTGAATTAAATAGTATTAGTTGCCATTAAAATCCTCAAGAAACACACATACTCATGCATCCTATATACAAGTTCACTCGTGAACTAAAATAAGAGAATTTGCAAATTATGTATATTCTTACAATTGGTATGAAACCAAAGTATATATATCATTTAAGAACTAGTGGAAGTGATATAAGCGTACAAAGGATCATCACAGATTTGTATTCTCTTTCACGAAATTTGCCATTTTTCTCATAAGAAATGGATAAATTTTATAAGATTCAGGTAAAATGAGTTACCACGAAAGTATTAATGATGGATTGAAATGGAAAACGGTCAGTATATTGAAGCTAGGTCAGTCACTATCGCTGTCTACGGAACTCAATGTAACATCCAGAGTATTCAGCAATTAGTGGAAACAGATTTCAAGACACTGGATGCTCATCGAGAAGACCTGGACAAGTTCAACCTAGATCCACAAAGACAAATGAGATCGTTATTCGGTACTTTCAACTTGGCGACGCAAAACTACTACAGATTTACAGATCTAATGTAAGATGTATGTTTTACTCAAACGAAGTTTTACATTCTACAAAAGTTACAACGCTTCATGAGAGAGGGATGTAAATAAAAAAATTCAGCGTTTCTGTCCTACTTATTGCAGTGCACAAAGAGCACAGGAAGCATAGAACGGACAATATACACCTTAGACCAAACTTCAGTGGAGCACTGTGCGTTTTATAGTTAGTACAAGTTTCAGACTCAACTCTGATTCTTGGCGTACCTGTATTTAGAGAGAATCTGGGGCACGAAAGCATCCCTCTAGTTATCAATACAAAAAATGATCATTATTGTGGTGGAAGTATAATGGTTCGGGTAGGCATTATCTTGGACGGCTGCAAACCTCAGCGTGTCTGAAAAAGTGTCTCAAACTGCTACGATGACTAGAAAACCTAGAGCCATATGTTTGATTTTTTAAGGTCGTAAATGGTCCTATGTTCATGTTATATGATGACAACGTTAGTTTACATAGGGCTCAGCTGGTCAAAAGTTACCTGGAAAGTGAGGATATTAGCTGCATGAGTTGGTCAGTGTAGATCTTTAGTCCTTTTCCGTGTAGAACCTGCCTGGGTTGTTTTTGAGAGAGCAATTGAATCTCGCCATTCTACTCTGAAAGCCATCTCAGAGCTAAAAACTGCCTTCTGTAGGAGTGTGATCTTCTGCCACAGGAACTCCTTAACTGACTCCTGTCCAGTATGCCATCATGCTGTGCAACATGTGTGGCTACTTTGTTAGAAGGGACTGTACCCGATATTAGTTTCATTTTCAGAGCTATATCTCAACGTGGAGTTAGGAAATCCCTGCACTATGAACGGTATCTTAATCATGCTTATATAAAAGACTTTCGAATGGTACACCTCTTCTTCTGTTATAAATGTATATTCATATAAAATTTCTTTAAAATCGATCTATTTTTGTTTCATAATATTGACATAATTTATAAATTCTCTTAGTTTTGCAAACGATTGCATATTCACTTGTACTCCAAAAGGGTATTTAAAGATCCACAGATGTTTGTACTCCTTCAATGAATATGCTTTAAAGGTTTGCTATTCAATAGAGTAATGGTAGTTAAAAAATTGAAAAAAAATGCAGTAAAACCTCCTATAAGGGACACTTCTATTTTATAAGATAAATGGATAAATTTTTGTAAATGGATAAATTTTTCAAGTTAGGTTTCGAGAATCAAGAGTAAAGAATTGTAATTTCTCAATCCTGACAATCGGTAGATTTTCAATTATTTACATTGCTTCTACGTATGGAAGTTTTAGTGGGAGCACTATCTAACAGCACATTTGAATGGTTTGATTTGGAAAGGGAACTTACTTACCCTACTCAAGTGTGCAATAAAACCTTATTTACTTCACGGATTTCTGAATTAAAATTTGGAACATTTTCTATTAAAGACTGATCATTATAATCAGAATTTGACTTATAACTATTTCATATGTGAAAACATTAATAAGTTTCATCTTCAACAAATAAATCGATGTATGATGAAACATTTTTTTTTGTTTTGGATTTTTCATATGGTTCGGTTTTAATTTTAATCAGAGAAATTATAAAGGAAGGGTGAAAACATTTAAAATAATGACTTTCCTTTCTCAATTTTGTTCTTTTTTCCTGTAAAAACATTTTAGTGCATTGGTAACATTCATGATTAAGATTACAGCAAACAGTACTATATATATATATATATATATATATAAAATAGTTGGAAATATTACAGTTGTATGCTTGAAATTATTTGACTGTTTTATTCCATTCAAACTCAAAAGAATTTGCATTTTCCCCCCCTAGAATCATGAACGTGAATGGAATATCACTTCATTCAACTTTGAATGAAACTTCTCTTACGGATGTTACTAATTAGAACTAATTTTTTATGATCATTTTCGAATGAAATCTAAATTTTTATGTTCGAGAAAATTAATTTCAAAAGAATTGAACATAATACAAATATTCATGAGTTTTGGGATCTATTTTTTGACATTTAAGTGACCTAATATTTGTTTCAAGATTATCGTATAGATTTTTTTGACGCTCTAACATTAATGGAATAATAGATTTAAATTCAATAATTTTATCACATGACATTCTATAAAGTTCCTTCTTTATAATATTTGATTAATAATGTAGGGCCGTGATAATATTTTTCACCTGTTAAAGTAAATCTGTAATTATATTTTAATGCAGCTTTTCCCAGCAATGTTTTTAAATTAGTAAATTTCGAAATTTTACTCAAGCAATCATTATTATGAGTATCCTTTTTACACAGGTTGCGAAATTCAAAAGAAATTACTGGATTCTATACAATTTTGATTAAAATAATTTTGGTAGCTTAAAATCTACAGCTTGATGATACATATGGTATCTTATGATAATCTTGAGTGAGTCAAACGCATGCGTTTTGCGAACACTCACGTCGCTCATCACGTTTTGTCCCTGACATTTGTATACGAATCACCTTTCTACTGAATTGCGTGTTCATGGTACTGACCCAATTACACCTTTTCTGCAATTTCATTGCTGCTTAAAATTTAAATTGTTGCTTAAGTATTGCAGGCCAATGTAATTAAGGATTTATTGGGAGTTCTTGACTTTTTAAATTTCAATAAGTTATCAATTTTATTTTAATAATTCAATCATTGTGATTTCAATAAATAAAAACGAAAATAAATAACAACACTGTTTTTTAATTAGTATTCAGCAATAATATTCATTGCTTAATTTTATAATTAATTCCTACATTTTTTTTGTTCACTCAAACTGGATCAATATCAAATGTCAAATATTTCACTCACCTCTTTAATGAAGTATCTTGCCACTTTGTGAAGGCACTATAGTGCCTTCACAAAGTAGCAAGATACTTCATTCATTATCGGTGGTCCTAGCCGGGCTAGCATCAAACCATATTCTGAGCTGATACCAGAAGGATGCAAAAATTTTCTGAGCAGCACCATACATTTCAAAACATTCTACAATATCGGAGTTTATGAATACCGTTGTTCTTTCTTGCCTACAGAGTTTATCTGCGGCCAAAATCTATATGACAATGTCTGACCATATGCAGCACACAATGTTCAATTCTTCATGCACCAGATTGCATTGTTACCTTGCTCTGTTTGTTCTTCCGATCTGACCTGACGAATATGTCTGTCAAATCGGAAGAACAAACAGAGATCATACCTGTCGAATATGTCTGGTCAATGTTTGGAGAGCGAATTGCCCGGATTACTGAATCTATTGCTACATCAGATCAACTTTGGCTACATGTGGAGGCAGCTTGGGATGCCATATCCCAGCAAGACATACAAAGTCTTTTTCATTCAATGCCGAGATGTGTAGCAGTGGTTATTTTCAGTCGCTCTAGAATACTGTTTTTACAAGCTTACTGACCTCAAAGGAGGTTGTAACTTCAAACATTTTACTTTAATTATTATGTGTTCTCTCTTTAATGTATTTGTGTTTGATATTACTTGTCGCTCTTGGTGTTTCAGTTTTGGTAGCCAGGAGTGCACATATGTTTTTGACTTTATGATTTGTAGTTTATTATTTTGATTCTTATGAACTTTAAAATTGGTTGGTATGCAAACTGAAATTTTGCTCTATTTTGACATGACTTAGTAAATAGAAGATTGAAACTAATGGATATTATACATCCTCTCTAAATAAAATAGCCTTTTAGCTATTGGGATGTATATGAATATAAATTAATGAAATACTTTAACAAAACCCTTTTTTATTAGTTGCAAATTCATATTTATAATTATGAGAAATATTCCAATGAATTAAGTAGTTTTTAAAATAATTCAGATTTACATATTAATTTAAGATTTTAAATTAAGATAACATATAAAATTAAGATTTAAATAATTAAATCTACACTTAAGTTATACAATAATGAATGCCTTTTTGCATTTTTGAATATAATTTATGAATGAGAAGTTTTAAGAATTTTCTCTTAGTGTAATCGTACGAATATACATACATTAATATATTTGAAGATAAGTTAAGCGGAATCACAAGAAAGAAAAGCAGAATGTAAAGTAAGAATGTTTATAAAATGTGTTATTTTTCGAGAACAGCGAAGTTTTGTCTGAAGAACAGTTTAATTAATTTTCATTTCTGTGAGCATGAAAGAATTTTGACGACAGAAACAAAAGTAAGAAATAAAAAGTAATTACTTTATACTGAGAGTACTACACACAGTTAAAATATTGCTTAAGACATTTTTTAAGACATAACTACAACTTTCTATTGCACAGTCAAAATAAAATCTTAGTGAGCTACTCACTATTATAGTGTAGTTTATCAATCATAAAAGAAATAACTCATTAATAGGAATTCACCTTTTATTAATTTGATTTAAGCAATTGTAAAAAAAACATCATTTACGTAATAAAACTAAATATGTATTAATATAATTAATTAGTTCAATTGTTTTTTTTGAAAGACGAACAATAGTGATTTTTGGATTACTGATGTAATTAGAATTCTTCTCTTATTTATAGGTTATCTGAAAAATTAAAACTTAGAACATTACGTTATATGTTATAATCCTTTGCTACTGAAGTGAGACAATAATAATTTTTAAGTTCAAACAATTATATAAAAATAAATTGAAAGAGAGAGAGAAACAAAATGTTTTTAAAGATTAATTTAAAATTTTTTAAAGAAAGCTCTAGCTAAATATCAAAGAGGAATATCCGATTCTGAAGCATAACTTTAAATGGAAACATGTTCGATAAATAATTAAAGTTAATTTTTATCATACAAATATTCTATATTAACACTACATTTATAATATACATAATTCATTATTAACATTGTATATAATACATATATTATGCATTTAATATTCTGTATGCTTATCATTTAAAAATATTATTTCTATGAAGGATCAATTATTTTAATTTAAAGATGTAAATTTAAACATCAATTAAACATCATAATCAAGGAAACAAAGTTGGAAAATTTTTTTAAAGATAAAAAAAAAATTATTTTGAAATAATGGAAGTAGAAAAACAACATACCCTAAGATTTCTATGATGTAGTGAAATCAGAATATAATATTAATACATATGAATTTTTCTATTTGAAAAAAAATTAGATTGAAGATAATTTTTCTATATTTCGAATTCTTTTAGCATTTGGCAAAAGTATCCAAAAGAACATGGGTCAAAATTCTGCAAAATAGAGCTATTACATCAAGATGTACAACATTTGAAAGAATAATATTTTATATGAACTTAAAACGTAAACAACTTAGAATAATTTACACGCAAACAGAATAAATTTATCAGATTTCCTTTTTAAAATTGACAGAATCATTAATTGAATCTTTGTGCATATTTAACTAACTAATTATCTGGAAATGCTAAGGTTTCAGCAAAATCTGTTTCAGACAGTTCGTTGTAGGAGGTAGCCTGACTACTAATTCATCCGTTACTCACCAGAGATTTTCGAATTCAATTCTTCCAAAGATCGTACCGAGAGGAATAATTATATTTAGCTGTAGGTGTAGATTAAATTTAACTAGAATCCAAGTCATTATGATACTGAAATTCAAAAGACGATGTACTTATATACCTTTAGGGTAGCCTCGTCATCTCATGTGATTCCCACACAAAATTATAAATCCACTTTTATTTGCTTATTATTTAACTTAAATGTATCATTAATGAAGTCACGTTTGACACATTTGTTTGTGTAATCTATAAGTAGTCACTTTCAGGTCATTACCATTTACTAGAAAAAATGTTTGTAAAAAGGGTAATCACATAAAAAATATTTATGTTTCATCTCAAGTTTTATATTAAGAAATATATTTAGATTTATAACACCTAACCATAGTTTGGTTTGGTTTGGATTTCAAAGATCCAAATATTTCTTTTAATCGAAAATAAATGTAAATTCCATGTCTTGAAATGTGATATAAACCCAAATACAAATCAATGTTTCATTCTAAGAGTTTTATAAAATATTATTCGGGAAAATAACTTTAAATTTTTATTTTGAGAATTTAACAAGGGAGCACAAAAAAGTACACCTCTCTTCAAAGTGTATTTATAAATGAATTGATATTCTTATTTTTGCAAGAAGAAAACAAAGAAAAAGAGATAATATTAAATTATTTCATTTGAAATTGTTACTTCCGTCTCATTTCTGATTCTGTAAGTAATAATACAATACATTAATACAATTCTGTAAGTAATAATGCAATACATTTTGTGTACAATAA
>BMAW01001612.1:83762-139714 GCA_019974015.1 Nephila pilipes | reverse complement strand
TAAATTTCCAATCGCATCGTCTAGATTCGTTGCATCAACTTGGCAAGCAGTACAACAGCGCAGAGCTCCAATCTAGCACTGTGATCTTCTTCAGTGGAGCCACTCTTGATTTACTGGCGACAATCTTGATGGAAACATCCCCAGCAGGTGTTTGAAATTTGCAGTAAACAACTGCTCCGAAGGCAGCTTCTGAAGCGTCGCTGAAGTTCTATCACTTCAACATTGGGAAAGGGAAGAATGCATCGACTCATTTTTATGTTGTTAATAAACTCTAGTTCTTTGGAAAAGTTGTCCCACACACTATGAAATTCAGGAGGAAGTTGCTCATCCCACTGAAGATTCAATAGCCAAATTTTTTGTAAAAATATCTTAGCCAAAGATATCACTGGTCCAAGAAGTCCCAAAGGGTCAAACAACTTAGCAATAGTGGAAAGAACTGTTCTTTTAATGTGAATATCATGCGGTGTAATGGACACCTTTTAGCAAAAGCAATCATCAGTAGGGTCCCAAGTGACACTTAAAGTTTTTGTTTCTGAATTTGAAAATTCATAGATAGTTTCAGAAATGGAGGATAATTGTGAGTGATTATATACCTCGACATTTATGCGATTTCGATTTAGCATTGAAGTGAGCTGCTGTTGCATCTCTATACATTCAGGTAAAGTTTTAGCACCGGATAGCACATCGTCAACGTAAAAGTCCTTTTTGACAATGGACGCTGCAAGGGGGAAATTGTGTCCTTCACCTTCAGCAATTTGAAGAAGTGTTCGTGTTGCTAAAAATGAGGCATTCACAGTACCGTAAGTAATAGTTGTAATTTCGAAAGTTTTCACTGGACTTAACTCACTGTCCTTCTACACTATACGTTGTAGATTTCGCTGACTTGGATGAATGTTTATCATTCTGTACATTTTTTGTATGTCCACAATATAGGCAAATGGATGTTTGCGGAATCGTATCATGATTGAGATTAGGTCCTTTTGGACCTCTCCTCCATTAATTTATAAGCTATTAAATGAAATTTCATTTATTGTTTCACTCGAGGCGTTGAAAACAATGCGAAGCTTCGTTGTCATCTTCTCAGGTCTCTAAACGCCATGATGTGGCATATAATACGATACTTCATGTGTCACATCTCCCATGTATCCTAATCTCTCGTATTCATTAATAAAGTCTTTATATAAATTTAAATAATTTTGATCACGTGATAGTTTTACCCAAAGTGAATTTAATCTTTTTAATGCTATACTTCTAGATTCCCCTAAGCAACTGGGTTCTTCTCTAAATGGAATTGTAACCACGTATTTTCCACTAGGTTCTCTAAAATGAATTTGAACAAAATGTTCCTCAATAATTTTTTCCTCGTGAGATTTAGGAGTCTCTAACTCTACAGTTTCTAATTCCTCAAATTTTCTCATGGTAGTGTTTAAATCATCATCAATTATTAAACCGCAATGAAATTTTTGGTTATCTGTATCCAAAACACTTCCACTAGCCAAAAATCCAAAAACACTATTTTGAAAAAATAACTCTGAATTTGACGAAAATATTTTTTCTGGCCTTATAAGATGACTGTATGGTGATGAAAGGGGATTGAATTGATTAGACTTTGAGTTATTTGAAACTTATCTATTCAAAGCAAAGAGCTGTGGACTGTATACTAAAAATGAATGTTTATTTGAGCGACGGTTGGTACGTTGTGCTCCTAGGCTGATGTCTACAGGAAGAATGATACAATTGTAAAAAAAACAAGAATATGACTACTAGCGCCATCTGCACTGTCGTAACAGTCCCCGCCATTGAAATGAAATTTCAATACAAATATACACACACATAATATGGTTACAATACTTAAATACAAAATACACGATTCATTATACAATACTTAAATATGTGATTAAAGTTGAATTATACACAAACAATAATTACTAATTACAAAATTTCATATAGGTAATATGCAAAGGTTTCTAATTGTTCTCTTTAATATGTTTCCATTTGGCATTCGCAGGTTCACAACTCGGATCTTACCATCTGTGCCGGGAAATACTTCTGTTATTCTACCCGCACTCCATTTCGTGCTGGGAAGATTTTCGTCTTTTATTAACACTAAGGATCCGACTGAAACATTATTTTTTTTTTGAATTTCCACTTGTGACGTTCTTGCAAATTATTTAGATAATCACGTTTCCAAAGTTTATAAATGTGTTGAGTAAATTTTTTTACTCTTTCCCATCTCGACAACCTATTCTCGTTTATATTAGTTACTTGTGGTTCAACTATTGATGTTAGGGGTCTACCAACTAAGAAGTGTGCGGGTCAGAGTTTCGAAATCATCGAAATTTGATGTCAAAGGAGTGAGTGGTCGGGAATTTAGTACTGCTTCAATTTCACAAAGTATGGTAATGAATTCTTCAAGAGTTAAATGTGCATTCCCTACAACTCTTTTTAAGTGGAATTTAAAGGATTTTACCCCTGCTTCCCATAGGCCTCCACAATTTGGGGACCTCGGTGGGATAAAGTTCCACTCTATGGATTCACTAGTCAAAAAATCAGCTAATGTTTGATCAGGCGATTTAACTATTTTGAACAATTTTTTTAATTTCTGCGTTTGCGCCAACAAAGGTTTTACCGTTGTCAGTGACGATTTTTGCGCACTTACCTCTCCTACCAAAAAAACGTTTTAAACTTGCTATGAATGCTTGAGATGTGAGATCAGTCACAAAATCCAAATGTATAGCCTTTGTGCATAAACATACGTATATTACCACATAAATTTTATTTAGTACTCCTTTTCTTTGATTTTTAAACTTTATAAGGAATGGACCTGCAAAATCAATGCCTGTGACATTAAAAGGATAGTTCGGAGTTACACGATCTCTTGGTAGATTAGCCATAATTTGATTTAATGTGATTGGCTTATTTTTGAAGCAAATTATACATTCATGAATAATTCTACGACAATTATTTCTGCCATTGAGTGGCCAGAATTTCTGACGAACAAGATATAAAAGTGAGTAGGGTCCTGCATGCAAATATTTTTTATGATAATAGCACAATATAATGTCAGTTAAAATATGTTTACTCGTTAAAATCATAGGGAATTGAGCCTTCTGATTTAAACTTGAATTTGCAAGTCTGCCTCCAACTCTAATAATGTTACTCTCATCAAGAAAGACATTAAGAGAAGTTAACTTGCTTCTTGTAGGAATAGGCTAACCTGCCAACAATTTACGCATTTCTTCGGGGAACTCCTTTTCATGTAAGGAGTGGATCAGCCAATTTTCAGCATAACTTACCTCTTGTGAAGTAAGAGGTCCTTTTATCTTTGCACTTCTGGTTCTGCAGTTATGTATGAACCTGTAAAGAGAAAACTCGAATTAATTTTACATAACTGTTTGATATATTAATTATGTTCGCAAAGAAATTATTTTGAGTCATTGTCATTGTCAGGGAAATGTCATTTCCTGGATTTGAGTTCTTTTTCATTTCTGCTGAATACAATCTTTCTGGAATCGCTTCATCTAGTCCATTGGTCAGGAAGTTAGTTTGACTCAGAAACGAGGGTCCATTCCACAACTTGGAGTTCTTTGAAAGAGCTTCGACACTGATTCCTCTTGTAAGGAGATCTGCTGGGTTGTCCTTGCCTGAACAATGGAACCACGACTTCGGATCGGTGAGGGATTTTATTTCCCGAACTCTATTTTCCACAAAGGTTTTCCATTTATGACTGGGACCTTTGATCCAATATAAAGTGATCTGAGAGTCCGTCCAGAAAAAGACTGTAGTTGGACATTTTCGATCTATTATTTTCTTAACTTCCTTTGTTAAGCGTGCAGCAAGTAGAGCACCCATCAGTTCCAATCTGGGCAAGGATAACTTTTTCAGAGGTGCAACACGGCTTTTAGATGTTACGAGATCAACACTGATTCTGTCCTTGTGCTTAACTCTCAAAAAGGTGGCAGCTCCGTATGCTCTTTGGCTATCATCGGAGAAGGTATGGATTTGGATTTCACTTGAATCTCCAGCACTGGAATCGAGGATCATTTGTGGAATCTTTAGTTCTGACAAAAGAGGAAGTTCTGACCACCATTGTAACCATGTTACATAAATATCTGGTGGTAGTTCGTCATCCCAGGCTAATTTTCTTAGCCAAAGTTCTTGTAATAAGCATTTGAGCTTAATTGTGTAAGGCGATAAAAATCCAACTGGATCGTATATTTTACCAGCTGATTGTAGCACAATTCTTTTTGTGACAGGTTTTGATGTATCCAATTCTTGCAGTCCTTTCACATCAATTGTGAAATAGTCGTGGATGACATTCCATGGTATCCCTAAAACTTTTGATGTTTGGACTCCAGAATTGTTTTCCAAGTGACGAGGATGTGTCTCAAGGCCTTCGTATTCCCATGTTTTCATTAAGGTTTGATCATTTGAATTCCATTTGCGTAATTTCATGCTAGCATCTTTCATGATGGTATCAGCATCCTTTGATATTTTTAAAGCTTGGGAGATGTCATCAGCACCACTAATTACATCATCAACGTAGAGACAAGTGTCGAGCATTTCAGTTGCTGCTGGATACTGTTCACGATATTTCTCGATATGATGCTTAATCGTTGCGGAGAGTAAGAAAGGACTCACATTCACTCCAAACATCACACGCTTAAATCTGTAAACTTGAAACTTGTAGGGCTCGATTTGATTTGAACCAAGTTCTGGAAACAGAAATCTAACTGCATCTCTGTCCTCGTCGCGCAATGAAATTTGTAAGAATGCACGTTCTATATCTGCGATAATAGCAATCTTGTTCAAGCGAAAGGAAATGATCATATGGAATATGTTTGGATTTAAATTCACACCTGGCCATATACAGTCATTAAGAGCTAATTGTCCATCTTCATAGGAACTTGCATCGAAAACTGTGCGCATCTTTGTAGTTAGGCTTTCTTGACGAAAGACCGCTTGGTGCGGTAAATAGAAAACTGCTCTATCAGTTGACCTTTCAGTTTGTAGAACCTTTTCAATTATTCCTTGCGACTCATATTCTTTAAAAATTTCAGAATATCGAGTGAACAGAGTTGGGTCACGAATGAATCTTCTTGTTAAAGATTTAGCACGTTTTTCTGCAACGGAAAAATTGTCTTTTAATTCTTGTTTATCTCTTTTCCAGGGAAACCCAATTTCATAACGGGCATTATTGAAACGTACTGAAGTCTTAAAATATTGCATGGCTTGGTCATCTAGATCACAGTTCGGTTCGTCTGTAATGCCTAATGACTCTAGTTCCCAAAATTTTTTTATACTGTTATCAACCTTATCTTGGAGGAAATTGCAATAGTAATGGTTTGATTATTCGTTTTGAATGGAACCTGTAACAATATCACCGAACACAGAGTCTTGCAATATTATTTGATTGTCATATAACATTATTTGTGCACTTTTTAATAACTCATAAAATATTTCCTCTCCAAGAAGAATGTCAATACGTTTGGGAATATTAAATTCCGTATCTGCATAAATTATATTTTTTGGAAAATTTATTTTTGTGATATCAAACGGTTCTGCAGGAACACATCCTGTTATTTCAGGCACTAAGAGAAAGTTAAGTTTTCTTTTGAATGATCCACTTTCGTTTGAAATTTCAGTCATCACTCTTTCTTTTACAGCAGTGCAAACACCGTTCACACCCACAATTTTCGCGTTTATTTTTTGTTTCTTCAATCCTAAACAATCCGCGGCTTCGAAGCTTCATAAGCATTGTTGACTCCCGCTGTCTAGAATTGCATTCAACAGACGCCAGCTGCCTCCCGCACTTTGAACTTTGACATTGGTGGAGGAAAGTAAAACTGATTTGTTCTTCACTGTGGTGTACAAACATGACGCAGCAGTTGAAGAAAACGTTAATGAATCGTTCGTCGGCGCAGGGTTTGGGTCATAAATAATCCTAGATGAAGTCTGCAGGGAGGGAACGGGAAGGTTGCCGTTCGTTAGGTTAGATTCTAAACGGGGTTTACTTGCATTGCAAAGAAGTGAATTATGGTTTGCATTGCACCACTTACATTTTTTGTTTAATTTTAAACAGTTCTTAATAAGGTGATGACCGAGACAATTAAAACACAGATTTAGAGATTTCACTCGATTGTTCCTATCTTGAATAGACATATGGAATTTTTTACATTTAAAAACTGGGTGTGGTTCTGATAAACATAGAGGGCAATTTTTTTTATCACTTTTTACAACAAACGTTTTGAATTTGAGAGGATTTTCGTTCTTTGGTTTCAACGAGGAATTTCTCTGCACATTTTCTAAAGCTTGGCTTCTTTTAATTAAAAAGTCTAAAAATTTATCCCATTCAGGCAAATCATTGGAATGTAATTCCATTTCAAATTGTTTACGAGATTCATCGTCTAGACGTTGGGTGATAACAAAAATTAGCATTGATTCACACAAAGCGTTAGGTTCTAATTCTAATTGTTTTAAAGCTCTCAGATGACTCTGAATGGAATCAATTAAATTTCTAATGTGAAATGCAGATTCAAATTTTATTTTGTTAGGATTCAACAGTTCAGCAATGTGACTATTAACGATTAATCTTTTGTTTTCATATCTTCGTTTTAAGGCGTCGAATAAAGATACGTATGTATCATTAACTGTTTGCAACTGTTTTGCATTGCCTTTGAGGGCAGATTGTAAATAATACAATTTTTGTGAATCCGATAAACAAGTATTATCATCAATCAATGTTACAAACTGAGATTTAAATTGTAACCAATCAACATATTGTCCCGAAAATTCAGGTAAATTAATGGAAGGCAGTTTTACGTTACAATTAGCAAAATCATTGTTTACAGACAATTTAGAGGTATTCAAAGCTGAAGATTCAAGTAAAGTATTGAGACTCACCTCTAAATTATCAGCGTCTTCTTCCATTTTATCCAAACTGTTTTCAAAATCAGGGAGTTCTTCATCCGAAAGAATACTGTAACTTTCGTTTCGTAAAACGTCGATTTTCGCTTTGACCTGGGAAAGCGAGACTTGTTTATTTTTTAGTTCCACTTGATTCAATGGAGAATCCGCACTTTCTAAAGAGTTTTTAATCCGAGTAATTTGACCGAGCAAATATGCTTTCCTTCTGCTCATAACGGTGAGCTCTGATAGATCTTTTGGCGCCATGTTATCAATTTTCGGTTCTCGGGCTCGTGTGACCACAAAAACTGTATGGTGATGATAGGGGATTGAATTGATTAGACTTTGAGTTATTTGAAACTTATCTATTCAAAGCAAAGAGCTGTGGACTGTATACTAAAAATGAATGTTTATTTGAGCGACGGTTGGTACGTCGTGCTCCTAGGCTGATGTCTACAGGAAGAATGATACAATTGTAAAAAACAAGAATATGACTACTAGCGCCATCTGCACTCGCGGGTCGTAACAATGACAAAACCATTTTGCACCTAAAAGACAATCAACTTTTTGGGGAACCATAAACTTATCAGCCAAATTTATATTTGAAGGAATTTGTTCCTTAACGTTGAAATAATTAACTAGGGTTAACTCAGTAATTTTATCTACAACAAGAAATTCAAATTCTTGATAAAAACTCTTATAAGTATTTGAAACTTCAGCCTTAACAAACTTGGTAATAATCATTGAGGTATTATCTAAACACGATATTGTCACATTAATTATTTCTTGTTTTTAACTTTATCTATTTGCGCACTCTTTAGTCATAATATCTAACTGACTACCTGCATCAAGTAATCCTCTAACGGATTGCAAATTTCCGTATTTGTCGCGAATAAAAAATACAGCTGTGCTTAACAATACAGTAAATGATCTATTTTGAACCGAACAAGTAGCAGAAAATGACGATTGCACATTTTCATTGGTTACACTACAAGTTGGATAAGAAATATTACTTCCCAGATTTAAATTAGACATTGAATCCTCTCCTTTATTTGTTATTGCACTAGTTTTTATAACTCTCACTAAAATGATCCGATTCTCTGGGAAAATGAAGTAACTTATTATGTGGCTTTTTACAAAAGCAATCTCGCGCAGAACACTTTTTTTAACATTACAACCTGGTGAAAGACATTTAAAACATAAATTCTGAGCTTTAAGAAATCCAACTCTATCGTTCACAGACAATTTTTGAAAATCCTGACACTTAAATATTAAATGGTTGTTATGGAACAAAATTCATTTTAAATTACCTTTCAATAAAAACACTTTAGAAATATTTTTATTATTTCGATTCTCAAATTTACCCTTTCCAAATCTCCTATGATCACTATTAACTACTGAGCGAGACAAAGAATTATACTCTGTTTTGTTTCTGGTTTCAGAAGCTAAAAATAAATTGCAGTTTCTTCCTAGCTCCGGTGGTGTAAAATAGTATTCTCCTTGTTTAATACTTATATAATTTTTTTAAATCCTGAGGAAGAGTGCTAAATATTTGATCGGAAATCATAACAACTCACACAATTTAGCAAATTCATTCACTTTACGAAGTTGATTGTAACATTCAAAAACAGAGCTATATAACCCTTGATGATAACTGCACGTAATTTTCCGTTGGCAATTTTACTGCACTTTTAAACTGTTTTAAACACTCTCTAGGAGTTGGTTGAAATTCTTTTAACACAATAGATTTGATTTTCTTCATAATCACCCAATTCATCTTCTTCTCCTAAAACCATTAAATTGCCTATCCAATCTCCCAAAATATTTAATAGAATTTCCGCTTTATATTTATCACTAACTCCTTTAGTTTTGAATGCTTTCTCAAGCAAATCAAAAAAGAGATTAAAACACACTTCTACGGAACAGGAATAGACAATATTTTAATACTGTTAATTAAATTCTCTAAATTAAAACTCCATTCATCATCATTATGTGATTTTTCTTCACAAGATGCTGATTTAAGCTTTAAAAGTTCAATTTCTTTTTCGATTCTTAAAAGCGAAAGCTTTTCAATTTCTTAATTTTTGTTCCATGGAATGTCTTTCGTTTTCAGCTTGTTCTGAATTTTTACGCTTTTCTTCCGAAATCTCTAATATTATATTTTTCACAATCTTAATTTTTTATTTATAAATATCATTATTCTCAATTAAACTAATAAGTTCAACTACTTTAATGGATGATGAGATCTGAATATTTAGTTCAGAACACGCTTTAACTTTTAGAAACACTTTAACTCATCCTTTTTTAAACTAGAGAAAGACATTATGGAAAATGTGTATAATCACTTACCCACACTATTATTTTGAGAGAGAATGGGTTAGATACTAGATACCTGAAGATCGGTTTTGCAGCCACTATGTCTGCCGTGATTTATACCGCGGTAAATCCAAGGTCAAAATTCTCACTAAAAACACAAATCCACAATCGCATAATCCACTCCACTAGACGTACCAAATGTTCATTCTTAACGCTACCATACTCTCTCGCAGCACAATTAACCCTGACTCGTTTTACATTTCGCCGCCAGAGGGCTATTCACAATGAATGGCTGGTTGAAACACCATTATTCAGAAGATGATGGGCCCTTATAGAAAATATCTAATTTTTCGAAGTTATCCTGATCTGAGACATCTGGTAGATGACTTCGAGAAGGTTAGGGAATCCGGCAAAGAATGATCTTAGTTTACCTATGGCGGAGAAAATGTCGTGTTTACTTTTATTTTGAGTTTTAGTTTTACACTATAACAGACAAACAAAAAAAACCTTACGCACCAAGGAGGAGTTGCCTGATTGTAATGAAATTTTCGTATGCAAAAACATTAGGACCGAACATGCACTGTTCGGTTAAAATTTGGTGTCCAATGAATGAATAGCGGGAGCTACAGCTCATTGGAATTACGCACTCAGTTGGTATACATACAAGGCGATTCTCAAACTGATGGTCAAATTTTCCGTAGGATTCGAGCTCATTATGAGCAACTGTGAGAGTTTGAAAAGGGTCGTATCATTGGATTGAAAGAGGCAGGTTGGGCAAATCGGAGAATCGCTCGTCATACTGGTCGAAGCAATGAGGCGATTAGAAGATGCTGGCAAGAATGGGTGGACAACGGCAGATTTCAGCGTCATGATGGTAGCGGTCGACGTAGGACCACAGCAGATCTGGAGAACAGAGTGATTGACAGATCAGCTGTCGCAGTGCCTGATTCATCGTTATTAACCATTAGACGTGCGACCCGCACACGAGTGTCCACCATGACCATTCACAAATGGCTGATAGAGCGAAACCTACGCTCTTACTGTTGCATAATTTCTACGTCATTGTACCGTCATTCTGCCAGAGAGCGCTGTTTGTGCACGATGAGCTCAAAAAGGGCATTGCTTGTAAGCGAAGAGCACAGTGTCAGTCGAGCACAGTGTTTGTTGTGGAAGGCGGAGCTAGCCTAATAATACATCGATTTTTGATTTGCCATTTTGTTAAAAATAAACTTGTTTAGTCTTATGGAAGTTCTTATTGCACCTATCCTACACTTGAACCACCATCTGTAACATGGTACATCGGCCGGGAAAAGTTGTTGAAGAAATTTGGCGTTATATAGATTAAATTCAGAAGGAATAAAGATGGGACATTTTTGAAATTGCTTTAGTCTAGACTATCGAGGTAAGATTTTATGACCTTATAAATCTGGGTAGGCTGTCGAAGTTGATTGAAAAACGAGGTTACGTTCGCTCCTCTGTTACTAAACTAGTTAAAAGGGTATAAAACATGGAGGAAGCTGCGGAGGAATTAAACTTATTGTCAGAATTATTGGAGCTTTTGGATAATAAAGAACAAAATTTGAAAAACCTAGATTTAGAGGTTGAAGAACTCATTAATGAATCAAATGAGTTTAAAAGCTAATTAAAAGCTTCGGAAGAATACGGCGATAAAATATTTTCTGCTAAAATTAAATTAAAAACTAATGATTGCTCAGAGGACTTCGTCAAATCTTAATTCATCTAATTTGGAAAATACTGCTTCAGGCTTAAAATTGCCGAAGTTAGAAATTCTGTGATTCTCTTGCGATTCTGGCAAATTTGTAGAATTTTTTAATTGTTTCGATAACGCAATTGGTTCTAATGATTCTCTCACAAAAATTGAAAAATTCTTGCCGCTAAAACCCCTTCTTTCTGGCTCTGCTTACAATGTTGTTGCTGGATTTGAATTGAGTGAATAAAACTATGATTCATGTCTCGAACTCTTGAAACAAAGATTTGGTAGAAATGATTATATTATAAATGGTAAAATAATTAAACCTGATTGAAATTCTTTTTATGTGAAAGGTTTATTTAAATTTTATGATGAAATAGAAGTAAATATAAGAAATTTGGGTTCATATGGGCATTTATTAAATCCGATATTATTGAAACTGTTCCCACCAGATTTGGTTTTCATAGAAAAAGAAACAGGGAATCGAATTGCGAGGTTTCGGAAATTATTATATTTTTGAGAAATGAGGTAAATTCTAGGAAAATTACGGAAACTATGATTTCTTTTAAAAGTTTTGAAGCAAAGCAAAATCTTTCTCAAAATTATTAAAGTAATCAGTGGCTCTTGTGCCATAAAACATCTCACTCACATCAAAGTAATCAGTTTTCTCAAAGAAACTATTCAAAACCTAAAAATATATTTCCCACTTTAGCATTAAAAGCTGTTTGCTTATTTTGTGGGGGGTAATCATGATTCCCTAAATTGTAATAAATCGATGTAGAACAAAAAATAAAGAAGCTTAAGATTGAAGGTGCTGGTGTTGTTTTAAAAAATATATGTTCCACGAATGTAGGACAAAAATTACGTGTGTGAGTGAGTGAATGTAAAATTTATTGACGCATGAGCCACTTGTGGCTATGCTGCTCCAAACAAGATTTAACTGTGGTCTAGACGTGAAAGAATAGAAAAGACAAAAATTGGTTGACAAGGAGGGTCAAAAATAGAGAAGGATTGCTAGAGTATCCCTGGAGAGCGTAACCCGTGTTTACTACAGACGGTAAACCCCATGGGAAAGAAAAAGATCACTTGGGTGCCTCGGGGTCATGAGGCAACCAATGGAGGAGGCATGAGGTTTGTTCTGACCTGAACAAAAATTACGTGTAAAACATGCTTCAGTAAGTTTCATCATGAGTAAATTTGCAGAAGAGATAGATCCGTAATGCAAGGTTGCGAAATTGATTCCGGTGTCTCACAGACTAGCACGAATAAAAGTGCTGAAAATATTTCTGTTTCTTATAATAATATTAAAATACCAAATAAGGCCTGTACAGTTCAAATACAAAATCGATATTAACTAAACTTATTTTAGATTCTAGATCCCATAGAAGCTTTGTTTCCTCTGAATTGGTCAAACGCTACGAATGGCTAGCTATCTTTGCTTTTGGGGAGAAAACAGCGCGTGAAAGATAGTATCAATAGTTTCCTTAAAACATTACGCAAAAGGGAAGAAAGTTCACTGCATTATTTACGAGGGCTATTCAGAAAGTAAGGAAAGTTTCCGTCTGACGTCGTTAGGCGCGGGCCGATCACTTATATTTTGGTGTCTGCGTGCTCAACATCTCAGTTGGCTTCCAGCCATTACAACGGGAACATTTCCACGCTTCCTGTTTTTTCGATATTCAAATTTAAAATGTGCGCTGCAATTGAAAATCCCACCAGTTGTCAGGTGCGATCTGTGATACGGTTTTTGTTGGCAAAAAACCTAAAACCTATGGAAATTTATCGGCAAGTGTGTGAAGTGTACGGAAACAACGTAATGAATGAAAGTTCAATCCGGAAATGATGCATTCAGTTTAAAAATAGCCAAACTAACGTTCACGATTAAGAGAAGAGTGCACGCTCTAGCATTGTGACTGACGAACTGGTCGCTAAAGTTGATGAAAAGATTCGTGAAAACTGCTGTTTCACAATAACGGAGCTTTTGCACAAGTTTCAGGGACTTAGTCGTTTGAAATTGTCACACAAAAGCTACACTACCGCAAATTTTGTGGAAGATGGGTGCCGAAATTGCTTACAGACCACCATAAAAGTCGGCGAATGGGGGCAGTTTTGACATTTCTGGAGGCCTACGACAGACATGGTGATTCATTACTGGATCGAATCGTAACTGGTGACGAGACGTGGATGAGACACGTGAATTTCGAGACAAAATTACTGTCCATGTAGTGGGGGCACACAAGTTCCTCCAAAAGACCAAGAAAATGTTTCCAAACTTTGTCACCAGAGAAGATTATGGCGACTGTGTTTTGGAATAGGCAAGGTGTGCTTCTGATTGATTTTCTCGAACGTGGTGCCACAATAAACTCTGAACGGTACTGTCAAACTTTGCGCAACCTTAGGAGAGCAGTTCAAAACAAGCGCTGAGGAAAGTTGTCCAAAATTTTGTTTTTGCACGACAATGCTCGACCTCCCACGACAAACCGCACTCAAGAACTCCTTAATTCATTCAGGTTTTTCCTCATCCGCCCTATAGTCCCGATCTTGCATCTAGTGATTTTCACTTGTTTCCAGGAATGAAGAACTGGCTAGCAACACAGCGCTTTGACGACGACAAGGAGCTGAAATCGCAGGCGGCAGAATTCTATGACGAAGGAATTTCAAACCTTATCCACCGCTATGATAAGTGCCTCAATTTGTTTGGTGACTATGTAGAAAAGTAGAATTTTAATCGCTCTTTCTGATGTATATAATAATTTTTTTTTTCTTGTTCTTAGTTTCTTTTTAATTCCAAAACATTCCTTACTTTCTGAATAGCACTCGTAATAGAAGCTCCGTAACGGAGTTTATATCTAATTTGTCATTAAATATTCCCGATGCTTCGATTCGAGATGCATTAAGGGAAAAAGGGTTACAGACTGCAACTCTCGGGTAGATGTTCTCGTTGGTTGCGATTCATTCTGGAACATTGTTTACGATGAAAGAATAAAATTAAATGAAAACAGAGCAATCAAATATTGTTTTGGCTGGTTGTTGGCAGGTGTGGGTGGAAGCAAAAGGCTAACTGATAATGTTCTTGTAAACACACATAATAACTTGTGATAATGTGTGTTTGGTTATGGATTCTGCTTCTATTTTGTTCGATTTAAATAAGTTTTGGAAGATAGAAGAGTTACAATCAGAAAAGCAAGATTTTTCTGAAAAAGAAACATTTGAAAATTATCTGAGACTTAACGGAGAAAGGTACGTTTGTAAATTGATGTGGATGGAAAATATGGGACCCTCAGTCGAGTTAAATTCTAATTATGAGGTAGTTAAAAGGCGTTTTAATTCGTTAAGCTACAAACTAATTAAAAATTGGGAAATTTATGATCAATATAAGTAGGTTATATCGGATCAATTAAAATGTCAGATTGTGGGAAATGTATTAATGAGGATAGGGATTTAGGATATTATATGCCTCGAATAGCAATAATTCGGAATGACAAGGAAACAACTCGGGTAAGAATTGTATATAACTGCAGCAGTAAGACAAATAAAAATTATAAGTCTTTAAATGTCGCTCGAATCCGGAGTTAAACTTTATTCAAACTTATAAGATACAATTCTTAAATTTCCGGAAAAGCAAGTTGCCTTTTGTGGAGATTTAGTTTCGTTCAGTCGCGGGTTCGATCCTTGGCCGCCAAAGACCCGCCGTGTAGCCGAGGCTGATGCACGTTAAATCTGTTCGGGGCCCAAAGTCCTCTCGTTGGCGTGGTGTGTATGTTAGGAGAGGGGGGCGCCAGCTCAGGTGTCGTCTTCGTCACTTGACCGTGGTTCAAAATTACAAGGTCCGTCACCAATAGCCCTCGTGTTGCTTCTAGTGCGACTTTAATAAAAACTAAACTAAATTAGTGGAGATTTAGAAAAGGCTTTTCTTATAATAGATATTGGGGAAGAAGATACTTTAAATTTTTGTGGTTTCCCGAAAATCCGAAAGATTTAGTCCAAACTGCATCTAAATCGTCTCCCATTCGGTTTAACGATTTCGCCTTTTCCCCTGGCTTGTGTCTTGAAATTTCACATTAAAAAATTTAAAAAAGATCACCCACAAAGTGTTATAAAATGTTAAATTTCTTCCTTTATATTGATGATCTGTGTTACGGAGCCAACACTGTTCGGGTTAACCTCTACGGCAATAGAAATATTGAAGGCAGCGGCATTTCATTTAAGGAAATTAAAAACTAACTGTTCGGAACTGCGTAAACTTAGGGTTATGAATGGATACAAAAAAAATGCTGATTGCAATCAAGGGACAGGTTTTTCGGGTTGGAAGTGGGATTCAATTGAGGATAGAATTAAATTGGACTAAGGATATTAGAGGTTCCGTTGATGCTAGAGTCACAAAGCGACATGTGCTGAGAATTATCTCAAGGATTTTTGATCCTTGTGGAATAATTAGCCCTTTTGTAATAACAGTAAAAATTCTCTTACAAGAGATGTGGGAACGAGGTCTGAAGTGAGATGGCGATTTGATAATTGACATAGAGAGGAAGATTTGATATTCTGAACTTTCGAAACTTGAACTGGTATCAATTGAACTTAAATTCTTTGAAAGTGCTAAGGTGAATGAGGTTTCTTTTCTGTATTTTGGGGCGCCTTCCGGAGGCATATGGGGTTGATGCATTCTTAAGATATATGAATAGTAATGGTGAAAATAGAGCGACTTTTATCATGTCGAAAAGTAAAGTTGCACCGCTAAAAACTTTGACACTTGCAAGATCGGAATTTATCGCAACACTCCTCGGTGCACGTTTAGGAAATTACTTACAAGACCTCTTCCATGATTTTTCAAAATAAATATTTCTGTGGACTGACTCTCAAATTGTTTTTCACTGGTCGAGGAGATCTTTGAAATTATGGAAGTCATTTGTAGCTAATAGAACACTGGCACTGACTTTGCCGGAGTGTTGGGGCCATTGTAATGGTTCCGATTATCCAGCCGACCTTACTACAAGAGGAGAATGTGCAGGGAAGATCCTGTCGTGTTCTCTGTGGTGGTCAGGGCCTGTCTGGTTGTCTCGTCTAGCTCATTCGTGTCCTTGTCGAGACTTGCAATATTCACTCCAGGATATTTTGACACAGACATGGTGGTGAGGGAGTAGCAGACTACGCAAGTTAATTAGTTTGTTCTTAAAATGGGTACTGATTCA
Organism: Nephila pilipes; assembly: GCA_019974015.1. Taxonomy (NCBI): domain Eukaryota; kingdom Metazoa; phylum Arthropoda; class Arachnida; order Araneae; family Nephilidae; genus Nephila; species Nephila pilipes. The sequence continues at coordinate 123,592 of BMAW01001612.1, read as the reverse complement.
TTTTTGTTGGGTTTCAGACGATTTGTATCTCGTCGAGGATTAAGTTCTGTATTATATTCTGATAATGCTAAGACTTTTAAAAGTGCTAAGTGTGAACTTAAGAAGTGGTGGAAGCGGGTAATAACGAGGTTAAAAATTAGTTTGTTTCCAAAATGCATAGTTTGGAAATTCATAGTTGAGAGGAGAAACCTGGAACTGGTGAGGAGGTTTCTGGGAAAGGCAAATTCAGACGCTTAAAACTTGCTTAAAGAAAATTGTTTGGAGATCTTCGCTCTCTTAAAGAATTGGAAACTGTTTTTCTTGAGATTGAAGCTAGGGTTAATTCCAGGTCTATCACATATGTGTACAGCGATCCCTCAGAGCCCTCTCAATTCGCCCCCTCTCATTTCCTAGTCGCTAGAAGATTAGTGTCTTTACCTGCAACAAAACACAAAATTATTAATAGAAAGTCTTTGGTTAAGAAATATAAATATCAGCAAACTATTTTAAATCATTTCTGGAATAGGTGGGGAAAGGAATATTTACTAAATCTAAGATCAGCATATATTTCTCCTCAACCAGGTAAAACTGTTTAATTTAAAGTTAATGATAAAGTTTTAATTAATGAGGACCATTATCCTAGAAATATGTGGATGCTAGGAACGATTTTGGATCTGTATCCAGGCCGAGACGGAAATGTTCGTTCACTTATCAAAACTTCTAAAGTAAACATTAGGCCTCATTTTCCCCCATTTTTCTTTTCAAACTACATATTTTTAGTTTGGCTTTGTGGTTAAATGCTTTTAATATTGATTTACAATTATTAGCCATCAAAAGAGCTATTTTTTTATGTGGACGCATCTTGTTTGGCTAAATCTGTTCTTTGCAAAACTTTGCATAGAGCTTTTTAATTTTTATTGAATTGTCTTTTCATCTGTCTAAAATAAAAAAAAAGTGACGTTTCATGAAGATAGGTGAAATCTCTTTTACCTAACTATATATACGAAGGGAAAGTTGCATTTTTATGATGGTAGAAATGCTTATTGATATTTTATCATCCTCATCTCTTCTTTTCCAGTAACTCATTTTTTTAGTCTCAATCTAAGTTATTTATTGAAAACATAAATAAATAACTTAGATTCTTTAGAAATGATCCTAGAACGAAACAAGTACTTGTTTTTATTGAGAGACTCCAATGAATTTCGTGTTAATTTCATATATATCTAAAATGTTATTCCCTTCTTACAATTGAAAATAGAGCATTAGTGTAAATTTTCCGCCAACTGCATTATTTCACATAATTAAAAGTCTAGAATAATCGACAAATTTCTATTACGATGAGATTGTATGGGTAAAGTCTCTTGAGATAAATTTATAATTTACGATTGATTTAATTATTTTTTGAATACAAATGTAGATTTATACAAATGCAGATTTTATCAATTATTACAGGCGTTAATAACGAATAAAAAAAACAATCACAGCCAAGTCATTAAAATGGGTTTTTTTATGAATTTGTTTTAATTTAAAATATTGCTGCTTTTATTTATTGATAGAATACATTTTAGAAAAACATAAAAAATGCCATTAGCTACCTTTCCATTTATTAAGAAGTTTGTGTTGTGATGAAGAAAAAAAAAGATGCAGGAATAATTTTATTAATTTGAGTAGGATAAAGCTTTGATATCCTATTTTTTTCTACACTTTGATCAAGAGGTTCCTTCAAACGGTAAGCTCTAAAAGTTCCTAAAGTGTAAAAGAAGTAAATGAAAAGTATATATATATATATATATATAATTAATAGAAATAATAAAAAAAAATTTCTTAGTTTTTATTAATTTCGCTCTAAAAGCAACACGAGAGGTATAGAAATATAAAATAAATATATATTACAATCTGTGTCTTTTAATTATAAAAATCAAACTCTTAATAAAAGCATGTGCCTCGATATATTCTCGATATATTATAGAATTCTAATAATTATTTCAGTTAATACAACCACATACTGACATTACAGCAAATACATACAGCAATTTTTTCTGACCAGGTATCTGCTTTTTAGCCACCCAAGCAGCTATTGTTTTATTTGTGTCAATTTTGGCGAACCAGATGACTTTTTGCGGACGAAATCACTTTTCAATATTTAATCGTTTGCTTCAATTTTAATTACATTTAGCTTAAATATACTCAATGTAATAATTTGTCATTTACTTCAATTTTAATTACATTTAGCTTAAATATATTCAATTTAATAATTTGTCATTTACTTCAATTTTAATTACATGTAGATGACATAAAATTCAATTTAATAATTAATCGTTTCCTATAATTTTAATTACAAAAAGCAAATTTCCATTACAATTAAACACTTATATTAATTTAAAGTGTGTTTTAGATCTCATAAATATAACTTACTTGCTACTTTTTTTACGGTTTAGATGCTTCAGAAAGTGTTTCACAACTGTAATCAAAAAATTTCCAAAACTTTTTTTTCTCTCACTTGTTTTCTTAAAAAATTATCTTAGCAATACGATTAATGCAAAATTCCTTTATAGTCTGATAAAATAAATGAGACATTTAAATAAAAGCAGAGAAATTTTAAATTAAGACGGCACGAGATCAATCGCCGGATTTTCTTGCGTATTCAAAGATATAATTTACATTCTGAGTAAAGTACTAATTAGGAAGAGCTTATTGTTAAGAAAATAAAAATAAATCAAGTGCTATTAAATAAATTACTGTTATGGCATTTGAATTAATAGATGTCATAGTTTGACTGTATTTACTACGCAAATGGACGAAGTAGAATTTAGAAATGCTATTCCCAGCTGTTGTTATACAAAAGTGATATCTACCATTTCTGTCCTATAAAAGTGTGATCTGTTGTGAAGATTCCATAAGTTATAATAGAAAATACGTGTTGTACTACAAAAGTGATATCTACATCTTTGTTCTACAAAAGTGATATCTACATCTTTGTTCTACAAAAGTGTGATCTGTTGTAAAGATTCCACAAGTGAGAAGTGATGACCATCAGCTCCTGGGATTCTTCTACAAGCGACAAACATATGAGTCTTTTCTTTCAGATTAATCTCGGGGCATCAGAATTTTATATATTTTCTGTGTAGAATTTTGTAGAGATTTAATATACATGCTAAGAAAATTGTGACACTGTGCCAAGAGATTGGAAATATTTTTTTTTTGTTTTTTTTTTTTTTTTGTAAATGAATTGGATAATTGTGTAAATTTATTATTTATTATTGCGTATGTTGTTAAACTCTTAGTATATTTATTTATTATTGTTTGACGGGTACAGTCATCATATGTAGGGTATTTATTTTTAAAATTTTGCTTGTAATAAGGTGATTAATTTACTGAGCTTGTAATTTGTTGTGGGCATTATTTTTTATGATATTTAAGTTTAGATTTGAGTACTGTATTTACTTATACATCATGGCTTATCTTTTGAAGCTAAAAAAAGATGACATGATAGAAATAGCAAAGGAATTGGGTATCGAAGCCCAAAACACTTTTACAAAAGTAGAAATTATGAATAAAATTATTCAAAGTGAGTCTTATGAGGAGGAAATAGTTAAAGCAGTGGTGGAGGGAGTCTTAGAAGAAAAAATGGAAGAGCGTAGACAAATTAGGAAATTTGAACTCAAACGAATGAGACTGGCTAATATCACAGATAGGACAAGTGTATCGACGAGAGGTTTAGAAGGCCAAGGGGTAAATAGAAGGGTGAATTTAAGAGATCTGGTGCCTAAATTTGATCCTAAGAATGCTGATATAAATTCATTTTTTGAAATTTTCGAGAAGATAGCAAAAAAAAGAAAAGGTAGCAGAGGAAAGAAAGGTTTCATAGCTGATTCCGTTACTTCCGATAGAAATCGTGGAGTTAGTGGTGAAAGAACCGCCAAAGAAAGGTGACAATTACCCTCACATAAAAATTTATGTGATAATAACCCTCACATAAAAATTTATGTGATAATAACCCTCACAATAATTGACAATAACCCTTACATCGGTTCCAACTTACAGCCCTTGAGATAGTTTTGAATTCCATCAGCGAAGGCTAGATAAGTTGTGGCCCGATTTAGTGTTTGATTTAAGGTTCTACCTGGACAATTGGTTAGCCGGGATGAAGGTAGATGATTTTGTCGGGTTAAAAGAGTTAATGATAACTGAACAATTGAAAAATGAGCCCCCATAGAGTTGGTTGACCATTTCATAGATTCATGGGATGAATTCAAAGAAGCTTCGATTTTAGCTGAAAAATTAGATCATTTCAAAACTGTCAAAAAGGTAAGTAGAAAGCAAAGTTCAACAAAAACATCGGATCGTAAGCCTTTTGATAAACAGCCTATTGAAAATAATAATAAGTCCCTTTGTTGCAAAGGCAAGACCGTTGGTTCACCAAAAAAGGATTCATGTAAGGATGAAATAATTCAGGAAAGCTCTCAGTTTAGAAGAGAGAGAATGAGGGAAAGGGAGAGGCAATTTGAAAGGAAGAGGCTGATTATATGCTACTACTGCAACGAAATAGGTCATATAAAGCCATCTTGCCCAAGACTGAGGGAAAATAGTTTCGAAACTGTAGAAAATTTAAATGGTAACTCCGAAAATGAGGATCCATTTGAAAAATTCAAGGTCAAAATGAAAATTAATGGCGTAGATCGCGTGTGCTTGAGAGACTCGGGATCATCCATAGATGTCTGTACATGGAGTTGGATAAGAGAAAATGATTTCCTATGGGAATACGTTTGGCTGAAAAGCCCTTTAGATGATGTATGTAACTGCTTACCTCTGGCTAAAATCAAATTAAAAACAAAAAACAAAAAAAGAGATGAGTTCTATACCAAAGGCGCGATAAAACCTGACGGTCGCAGTGACGATCCTCATTTGTTAGGAAATCGGACGGCGGAACTTATTCATTCTAGTGAACAATGCATACAATTAGTTAATGCAATAGTGACGAGAAGTGCGAGGAAAATACACCCTACTGAGGCCGGAAAGGAAATAATCGCCCGGGAACAAGTTAACACCCCGTTAAAACTCGTTTCTCCATCCGAAGAAAAAGAAAAGGAATTCGAAATTCCTCCATTTGAAGGAGGAAAAGAGATAATTTTAGCTAAAATAAATGGTTCCGAATTTGCGGTGGAACAGAAAAAATGCAAGGATCTCAAGGTATTATGGTATAAAGCCAGATCAGGAGTTGATAAAGAGTTTGGGATTTATAACGGGAAATTAATTAGATTAACGAAAACTAAGCGGGGAGAAGAAATTAGATAAGTATGCGTGCCCCTGAAATTCAAGCACGAAATTAGCAGTCTGAGCCATGACGAGATAGAGGGGCATTTACGTGTGACAAAAACCAAAGACAGAAATTTGAGATATTTCTTTTGGCTGAGTGTTTATAAATATGTAGAAGAGTTCGTTAAGACTTGTGATGCGTGTCAAAGAGTGGGCAAACCCCAAGATAAGGCTAAAGCACCCTTAAGGTTAGCACCGATAATTACAGATGATTTTACTAAAATTAATATAGATGCTTTCCCCATTTCATCCAGAAAAAATAGGTACTTGATAGTGGCAATTTGTGTAGCCTCTAAATATCCAGAAGCCATCCCTGTGGAAAGCATTACCTCTCTTAACGTGATAGATGCTCTTTTGAGTATCTTTTCAAGGACAGGTTTTCCTCGTGAAATACAATCCGACCTGGGAACCTCATACAATAGTGCATTGACGACCACTTTTTCGACAGGTTCGGGATAAAGGTGACCCACTCGTCGGTCAACCACCCACAGAGTAATTATGTGAGATGAATTACATGAAAGATTTAACCGGAAAAAGAGATCATAGTACTATCTACCATGTGAATTTGTTAAAGCCGTATCATAAGAGGTCGGAATTAGTTAATCTTATCATAGAAGATATCGCTGACGAAATAGAGGGGGATGATGAAATTCCGTATCCGGACAAACATTGCACGAAATTTGACTATTATGAAATACTGAGGGAAAGTCAATTGCAAGATAAACTAACTCCTGACCAAATTGACGAATTATAAAATGTAATTTCTAAAAATAAGGAAGTATTCTCACCCGATCCCAGGACGACTCATTTAATGCAAATGGATATTGAGTTAATTACAGAAAAGCCAATTAAAACCAAACCTTATCGTACGTCGCCAAGACAGATTAACATCCTAAGGGAGGAAATTAAGTGGTTTAGATGTAATCGAAAGTGGCAAGTCCAATTTTACATCGCCCCTTATTTTGGTAGAAAGTCCAAGTAGAGATCCCCGTCTGTGTATTGACTATCGACGCTTGAATGAGGTGACCCGAGCTGAATTCTTTCCATTACCAAATATGGAAGAGATAGTGGAAAAGGTAAGTGCAGCCCATATGTTACGGTCATGGATTTGGCAAAGAGGTATTTTCAAATTCCTCTCACACCTAGAGCTCAGAAGTACGCAGCATTTGTCACGACAATTGGCTCTTACATACCTGAAAAGATGATGTTTGGATTAGTATGCGCGCTCTATTATTTTTGTAAATTAATGGCTCAGGTCTTGGAAGGTTTGGAGCAGTTCGCCTTACCTTATATTGACGGTACTGCCATTTTTTCACAAAATTGGAAAGATCACATAAAACACATTGACATTGTTCTAGACAGGTTAAAAAGCGCGGGTTTGAGAGTAAAACCATCTAAATGTAAGTTCGCGCAGAAGGAAGTTTTGTTCCTGGGACATAAAATTGGCTCGGGGATCCCCGAGCGATTTGAAGATAAAGGCCATGAAAGATTTCCCTCAGCCCACAACTAAAACACAAGTGCGGTCTTTTCTTGGATTGGTTGGCTATTACGCTCATTATATTCCTAATTATAGCGCTATAGCTTCGCCGCTAACTGAAACTCTGAAGGGAAAAATTAAGAAAGAGAAAATTAATTCGGATGACAATTGTGAGAAAGCTTTCATTGAGCTAAAATCCAAACTTGACTCAAAGCCAGTTTTTTTCACCCCGGATTTTTCTAAAAGATTCATCTTGCAGATAGATGTAAGTGAATAATTCTGTCTCAAAGTATAAAAGGTAAAGAGCACCAAATCGTTTACTTAAGTAAGAAACTTTCGAAAGAGGAAAACAAATTACAGTATAGTGAAAAGACAGTTATCGGCAATAATATTTGGCTTAAAACGTTTAAAACACTTAGATGGACAAAGATTTATCATAGAAACTTACCACAATCCATTAAAATATTTAAACAAAATAGGGAGTACCAACCCGAGACTTCAAAGATGGGCGTTGAGTTTACAACCTCTTAACTTTGAAATCAAACATAAACTAGGGAAGCTCCATGGCAATGCCGATGGATTAAGCAGACTAGAATAACATGTCTTTTTTTTTTTAAAAAAAAAAAAAAGAAAAGAAAAAGCTGTATTTTTATTTGTACTTTTTGTAGATTAAATTATATATATATATATATATATATATTGTAATGAAAGAAGGTGTATACAGGAAAAGTTTGAAATAATGTTCAGTTATATAATAGAATTGTTATATAATTAGCATTTGTCTTATTTTCTTTAAAATCAAACCTGTACATTATTGTGTAGAAATGTTTAAAAAAAAAATCTAAGATTAGCATTTAGATTTTTTTTCTTGTGATGTATTTATGATTATATATTTTTGAATTCCTATTTTTGTGTTTATTACTGTGAAATTGCTGCCCCAACTTATCTCATTGGATGGACTAATTTTCTCTGTGAGTGTTCATTGCAGTGCGGGACAGTATATGCCAAGTCCAGAGAAATGGACATTTTAAGGGGGAAGGAAGCTGTAACGTAGACTATAGATAATCCCCGTCAAAGACTTTTGCATTGAACTCCCGTTTTTGTTCCAAACTTCCCATTTAAAGTCATAATAAAAAGTTTATAGCTTAAAAGCCATAAATGAGCAAAGTCAGGTGGCTTGGGTCAGCCACATTCATGAACATCTGACTCTGTTACACAGGTGCTGCAGAGTTGAATCCTCTTTGTGAGGTATTGTTGACCTATGGCATCGATACATATGTGAATTTAGGGTCTAACTATATGACGGCCGACACCGGCTTGCACGTGGGGAAAAGTGACATTGGCCGATAAGAGCGGAATAGTGTTGCAGGGGACAAAATTGGAGTTTGTCTTTGATTGGGTGGTTCATTGAAAAATTAAAATAAATCAAAAGGGGGACGTGAGACAGACCTAACCGAAGTCTTAAAAAGGGAGAAAAAGAGAAGAGGAGATTCCTGCCGGGGAGCGACAGAGCGTTACAGCTAGAAGTTGGAGGTGATTGCCTGCTCTTGCGATTTTAGAACTAAAATCGAACTGCATTTGATATTAAGTTATTGGTGGTATTTTAACTATATGTGTTTAGACTGTGTGCAAATAGAAACCAGGCGGAAACATCCAACTATAATGTAATCCATAGATATGTAAAATAAAGAATTATCTTCTCTTAAGCTGTGTGATCCCTTCAGGCTACTACTTCATTCTACGCATTCTGGGGTCACGATGTTACAACGCAGTATTATTTTCCATTTTTTTTCCTTCTGTTTATAGCTTTTAAAAAAAGTAACTTAAAATAAGAGAAAATAGGCTTATCATAATAATCTCATTAGTAAACAGCATTGGAAAATTAGTCTGTTGTTCCAGGTAATGAAATCCTTCTAGTGAAGATGCTGAAAATAAATATCTCTTATAATGCAAAAATTCTTAATGATCGAATAAGAATTCGAACCCTAACAGACAGAATTTTCAAAAGAGACGACTATGGAGCGTTTTATCTGATGGAAATATGATCAAGAAATATTTTATTATGCAGAGAATAATTTTATCATATGAATGAAAAAAAATGTTAGTGGATTCTAAATTAATATCCAGTAAACGTATCAAAATTTTAAAAAATTCTTTTTTAACAAATTAAGAACATTTTAATTTTTTTTCTAAATGTTAAGATTTATCATTTCAATAAACTAATATCTTTAGAAACTACCTCAATGCTGAAAGGGTTTTATGTTGTTTCTTTCTTTTTTATTCTATCATATTAAAAATTATTAGAAAACTACTTATTTCACTTATACATACAGAGTATATTCACTTATATATATAGAATAAATTACATTTCACTTATATATTAACTTATATAGAGAGAGTATATTCACTTATATATATAGAATAAATTACATGAACAGTTTTTTTTCCCAAAACAAAAACAAAACATACGTTTGAAAGCTATATAATAACAAAATTATTTTCGATGAAAAAGAATTTACCTTTTCCTTCAGCTCAATTTATATTTCAATGAATAAAACTAAATTTAAAAGCTAAAAAGCTATTTACGGAGCACATTTCTCTTAAAAGGAAGGAATGTCCTCAATATCTATTATATTAAATTAAAAGTAATTGAAAGTTCCATAATTAAGTTGAGACAGTAATAAATAATACAAATCAAATTCACATCCTCTAAATACTGTTTCAAAAAATAAAACAAGAGATCCATTAAAACAGTGGACAGATCATATTCATGTATTCTCAATCTGTAGAATTTTGTACAAAAAGTTAAACATTAATTTTTTTTTATTTAAAGTTTAAAAAATTCAATATTGTTTTAAAAAAATATTGTACTGGCATTAAAGATAAAATTTTCTATGAACAGGGTAATCGTACAAATTGGAATCTTATATTATTCATAAAATAATTTTTTTTTTAAGAAATTAGATTTTTTCCCCGTAAAAACTTTAAAAATCAATATTCTTATCAATACTGGAATTAGATTCGTTAGGTCACAAGCAATAAAAAAATTAAATGAATTTGGTTAATTTTAGGATTTAAAACAAGAAGAAATACTAAATGAATTTCTTTTCTTAGAAATGCATTTTAATTACAATTTATTGCAGTATAATATATATAATATCAAATGTCATATCACACACAATCAATTATTTCAAATGAAATATCAAAAAATTGATTTTTGAATTCTGTGGACAGCTTAGCTGAATTTTGTGCACACATAAAATAGAAAAAAAAAAGTTAAGATTCCTAAATCTGGAAAAAATTGCATTTTTCGATAAGTTTATAATGAGCAATATTTAATAAAAATTTTCTTCCTCATATAAAAAATTATATATATTTACATATTTTACAATAAAAAATGCAATGTTTACCCCATCTGTAAGTTTACTAAACTTAGTTTCTGTTTTGATAGATTGTTATTTTTGACCTAGAATAACTACAACACTTTCAATTTCATTACCAAAGAAAATGCAAATACGTGCACCTATTTAGTTCATTAATATTCCTATCCTCATACATTCCTATTACTAAAATTAATTTTAAGGGTTTGAAGGTAATCTAGTGATATAAATACTGATCTCAGATAAAATACAAGAAAAGAACAATTCACTTAATTTGGTATTTTACAAGTAGGCAAATTAATAAATATATAAGAAAAACTTATCTGATTTCTAAGACATTCTTGTTTGATATAAATCAGTTCTTAAACAAAATCAGTTAAATATTTTAAAGGTTTGTTATTACTAATTTTTAAATAGTAAATGAGACGCACTTGTATTGAAATATAAAGCGAAAATATTTTTATTCTGATTGTTCAAATGAAATAAAGCAGCTGTAATAATTGAATGTTTACTTCCCGAGCTGTTAAATGAGCATCGGTAATTTTTGACACATTATGAAAATTCCTGAGATATTTTCTTAAGCTAAATGATGAAATGCAACTAACAGAAGTGAAGAATATTTATTCAATTGCAAATTAATTAATGGGAAAAGAAAAAAAAATGCAAAAAACTTTCGACAACGGACTTGATAAATCGGAGCAACGGTTAGATGAAGACTCGAATTCTAACTGGAATTCATCTGGCTTCTATACAACACCACTTAAGGACTTTGAGATCCATTTCATTTAACGTACAGTAATCATCAGAATACGCACCTACGACTCAATTTCAAGGTCGCGATCCTTGAAAAAGATAAAGGCCAGAAAAGAAATTAACATGTCGAAACCTAAATGTGAAAATCAAGTAAATATAATATTGTTCCTGTAAAATGCAAATTTTTATACTCAAGATTTTATATTATACAAACGTATTATTAAATTAAATCAGTATTTAAATAACAAAAAAAATAATTCGAGATAAAAACCAACGTTTTTAAAAATAACGTTTTTATATGGTGACAAAGTTTATTTAAGAAAATTATTGAAATATTAGATAAAACTGGTTGCAAATATCTAAATATTGCATTGTTAGACAAGTAAGAACGGTTCCCAAAATTTCAGAGCTCTAGCTTGATGGGAAGTTGGTTAAATTAACGATAGAAAATTTGATGACACACTGATACACACACAGACAGACACACACCAAGTGAAATACATAAAAACGTTAAAACTCACTAAAATTAATTAATTCATCCGGTAAATTAAATGGTTGGAATGCAGTTTAACCCAATCACCCTTGACGACAAGAATTATTTGGTAGTATTTTGCCAAATGTGGCTTCCCTGGTCCGTTTTACGGACTTAACGTTCAGCCCAAAAAAATCGCCAAGTTTGGTGCCAATTTTTGAAATCGCGCCAAGTGATTGGACTAAACTGCATTATTAAAGAAAATATTAGTTAAAACTTGTCGCAAACGTCTAAATATTGCATTGTTAGGCGAGTACGAACGATTCCCAAAATTTCAAAGCTCTAGCTTGATGGGAAGTTGGTTAAATTAACGATCGAAAATTTGATGACACACACACACACACACACCAAGTGAAATTCAGAAAAACGTTTTAAAAACCGAAAAACGTAGGTGTCTGATTTTGAAATATTAATTATTACAAAAAGGAGCAGAGTATCTTAAAGTAAATGGAATCCTGAATTTAAAACAATTCGTATATAATCGTATTACATAAGAATTTAACGACAATTAACAAAGATCAACAGCTTTAATCTTTAGTGTCCTTTTTTTTCGGAAGGGGGAGATTTTTTTAAAAATCTTCCCAATTTGGATCTCCATCAACATCATCCACAAAAAGAACTTCGGCATCATCACTTAATGCTAAAATAAATAAATGATACACTTGTTTAAAAAAAGAGTAGTTATCTCGAATGATATCATAAATTTAAAAAAATTATAAAATAAAATAACTTCTAATAACTTTTTATTTGAAACCTTTGGCATCTTGCCTTAGGACTCTACCGTTGGAATTTCAATTTTTTTTTTTTAGCTCAAGGCCTTTTTTTCCCCCTTTCCTGGAAAAACCAGAGAGATATATATCTTCCAAAAATATTTGCACTTTTGCATCCAGAGATTTCATCTCACTCATTCCTCTATAAAAATGCATAGATTGTCTTAAAAAAAATTTCAGATTGTCTGCTTACTATTGCTTTTTTGAAATGTTTGCTCTCATTTTCTAGAGAATTTATAGTATGAAGTTTATCTATTTTACTAACAAATTCTCCTCTTCTTATGATTTGTGGTTTTATGCACAACGTCATTAAACAATTTATTGACGCTGTGATACTGGGATACGCTAACCGTACATTTAATAGAAATCTCTGGATGGCAATGCCTGGCAATAAGAGGATTTCTTTTTTTTCCCCATCTACAAGAAAAAAAAAGCCCTTCTTTGTCCTCACTGTAAAAAAAAAATGCAATTGTAAAAATATTTGTTTAGGTCTAAAAATAAATAGTTATATAATCGTTACATACCAATATATTCCGAGTACAACTTGGGTCATGGTTTGCGTTTTTCGGCCTCTATTATATTTCCTTTTCGTTAGGACTTTTCGTTCTTATCTACAACAATTTATATTAATCAAACAAAATACATACCCATATTCAATGCATGTATAGGGCACGTTTTAAAGATAATTGCGGTTTTTTACCTGGTCCTCCTAGAAGTTTGTCGTGAGGAGATGCTACTATTTCTGTCAATTCTCTCCGACGAGAATAAAATTCGACAATAGTAGGCCAACTCATTTGCGGTTGTCCTCTTCTCTTTCGGAACAGATTCAAGTGTTCTAGAACTAAACTCACTTGAATTTCGCTGAAGAAGTAAATTATCAATAAGAAAACATCAAGAAGGTGAATTTTGATGTTTTCAAAAAAGGTATTTGATAATGGGTTAATCTGGAAAAAATAAATATCTGTAAAATAAAACGATTAATAATATCCATTAATAGTAACTGATTAACTTTCATGCGTATTATATGCTAGAATATGCAGTATAAATGTTGCAATAAAAGTCGTTTCGTATTTTAAAAACCAATAAGGAAAGAACAATATATTTTTTTAAAAATTGATTTTAATTGATAATAAAAAACATTATTCTTGCTTATGAAACTCTATGTGAATTAACTAATATATACGTTTATATCATAGGAAATTTTTTGATAAGGTATACTTAGTTTTGAGATATTGCAAATTTTCACCATTTTTTTTCATTCATACTTACATTGAGGCTTGTGAATTAAAATTTGAAATAATACTTTTATAAAATTTACGTTCTTATTTAAATCGAAAAAAAATCTGATACATGTAGTTTCGAATTGAAGCCCTAGTACAGTAGAGTAAGTCTCTTTTAAAATTTCTCCTTTGAGGTGATATGAGGATTTAAAAAAGAAGCAAAAATGCATAGCTTTGAAATAACAATGCCCATACATTTAACGGTGCACCTTATAAAATTTCATACTCATAATTTAAAAGTTAACTTAATAATGTGAACAATATATTTTTCAAATACACACACACACACACACACACACATATATATATATATATATATATATATATATATATATATATATGTATGTATACAAAATTTCCTTTCATACATTTGCTATTTTCTTTTAAAAACATTTAAAAAAATAACACTATATAAAAACTTTCACTGAATTAAATTAATTTACCTTTCCCGAGTGTCCGAATCGATATTTATTCTTACAAATCCATACCCAACCTAATTTTCGACTGGAATCTTTATTTGCCGAAGTCTCACGTCCACAAATGGGACATATGGGGGTCGAAATTCTATCCGCCAATACTCTAGCTTCCGTTAAAATATCTTTAACAGTTTCTTCCTTCAAAGAGCCAATATCAAATAAGTTTACTTTTTCTAGTGAAGGATGCATCTGAAACATTAAGAAAATTACTTTAAATTAAGTTACATTAGTTTTATTGAAAATAACAAATTAAAAAAAGGCGCTTATATCAAAATTTATCTCATATATATTATTTCTGGTTATATTAGTTCAATTAGCTCTATAAAAATGAAAGTATTGGTTACACTAATTTAAAACTAGATATAAAAATTTCGTAGCTTTTGCAATGAAAATTTATAACTTGAATAATCATGAATTGCTATCGTAAGGATATAATTCACTATTATTCGGAAAGAAAAGGCTAACATTTCCAGCCAAATTCATACTTAACTCTTAAAAATGCTGACAGAGAAATGTTTAAATGCATGTTGAAAATATATAAAAATGTGTACAAAATACTCACGATTTAGTAAAACATATGCATTATAGTACACTCATGGACAAAAAAAATTAGCGCACCAAGAAATAATTGTGGGATCGTAACGAAACTTGGCATGAAGATACATGTCGGGGAGATATGCAAATGATAAGAAATGCAGCCGGTAGAGGGTATTTAACGTCGTTCTCCGTGGAGTATAAAATAGGTAACCAAAGCTTGTTTGAGTGTGCTGAATCGTTTACAAAGGAAGAACTGAGGTAGATATGCCATTACGCCGTTTTCGAAGACAATATGAGCAGCTGTCGCAGTTTGAGAGGGGGAGAATCATCGGCCTGATGGAAGTTGGGTGGTCAGCTAGGCGAGTAGCTCGTCAATTAGGTCCCTCTGATTGCGTTGTGAGGAAGTGTTGGGACCAGTGGATCCGAGAGAGAGAGAGAGATGTCATTTACACGAAGAACAGGCTCAGAACGTTTTCGACAGACCAGAAGTCCAGAATACCGCCACATCGTAAGAAATGCACGCGTACAATCAACCGCTTCATCGGCTGCCATCCAGGTACAGATAGCACCTTCACTAGGGCCCCCTGTGTCTTCTCAAACCATACGAAGGCACTTGGCTGAAGGACATTTGTGATCGCGGTGCCCATTATTTCTGCTGCCCTTAACGCTCGCCCATCGACGCCTCCGTTTGGAGTGGTGCGGTAACGGTAACGGCTAAAATTACGAGGTTCCTATTTTTAAAATTAAAAACTTACCCTCTCATCATAATTTATAAGTAAAAGATCATAATTAATTAAAGTTAATCATAATTGTAATTAGCTATCAAGATTAGGATTAAGGCAACAAGCGCCTGGGCGTTCGGTAGAGTGAGGAACTGCCGAAACAAAGTTGGTAAATAAAGTTATGAAAGCGCGCATTCTATTGGATGCTGTAGCCGTAAGCTAAGAAGCATATATAGCAATGGGCGGAGAGTAGATTAAGGGGTGGGACATCAGTTCGAAGACGAAAGCGACTTCGAGAAAGCTGTTATCCGCGGGATTTTGAGAGGTTATAAAAAGAAAAATTAAACTATTGAATTAAAAGAAATTAAAAAGAAATACCGTACCGAAACCAATTTAGAGGAAAATTTAGCTATTTAAAATTTTGGGAGATTTTAAACGCGAGGAGAATGAGTCGAAAAATAAGAATTAAGCAGTTCGGAGGTATGCGCCACTAGTGTGGAAAAAGTGTTTAAATTTTCAAGTTTTCGAGAAATTAAAAATTTTGAAAGTGATCGACAGTATTACGCGAGGTCCATTTTGACCGTGGGACATTGCCACTTATCGATGTGAAGTCCTGAATTTTGAAAATTAAGCAGGATTTCACTAATGAATTGCTTCAATGCGCTCTCAGTCTTTTTAAGACTGGGAAATGAATATAAGAGTGTCCGAGAGCGGCTCTTGGTCTTTTTTGCGATGATGCGATTGACGCATCATACGCGGGGAGTTGTTGAAGCAGTCCATTAGGTATTTGAGGGATCCTATTAAAGAAATTAAATGATTGTTTTTTAATGAACTCTAGAATTAGTTCAATATTCAGATCTTTATGCAGGACTTCGTTCCGGACAAACCAGGGAGCATTAATCATTTTACTAAGGTGGATATTTTGAAAGACGTGCAGTCGTTTCAGATGGGTGGTTGCCGCAGACGCCCAAATAGGCGACGCATACAACATGATCGGTCTTAAGATCGACTTGTAGAGCAAAATTTTGTGCCTGATCGCCAGCTTGCTCTTTCGAGAAATCAAGCGTGTGAGCAATCTGCTCATTCCGATAGTCTTTTGATAGGTTTTTCGGATATGGTGGGCAAATGTTAATTTTGAGTCTAGAACCAACCCTAGGTACTTGTATTCAGTTACCCAAGGGAAGGGTGGATCGAAAATGGTGACTGCTGGCAAATTGCCAATACACCGTTGTTTCGTAAAGAGGAGGCAAGCGCTTTTAGATGCATTAACTTTAATTTTCCAGTTAATCAGCCAGAGCTGTAACCGAGATATGTACCTCTGCAATCTTTCAATAATTTTCCGATTGCAGATATCTTGGGACATAATGGCAGTGTCATCGGCGTACATCGCCAAATGAATGTTGGACGCCTTCGGGATGTCATTTACGTACAAAGAAAAAATTCTTGAACTTAAAATCGATCCCTGGGGGACACGACTTAGGATTGGAGGGGGAGGAGGAGACTGCTTTTTCAACTCGAACCCGAAAACTACGAGAGTCCAGGAACAAGTGTATAATTTTGATAAGTTGGTCCAAAATTCCAAGTCGCATCATCTTGGAAATGAGCCCATCATGCCAAATTTTATCAATAGCTTTGGCAATATCAATAAAAGCATACTCGTGGCCTTGTTATTGGAAAATCCGTGCTGGACCGTCTCAGTGACTCTAAGCAACCGTGTTACTGTAGAGCACTTTGGAACAAAACCATGCTGCTCCGGAATAACAATATTCCTAGCTATGCAGAACTGGTCCAGGTGATTCAAAATAACATATATGTTACATATGCTTTTCTCAGCGAACTGTGTAACGATATGGGGCGATAATTTTGAGGTTTAAGTATCATCAGAGTCAGACTTGAGAATGGGAATCACCACGGTGATCCTCCAAGTCTTAGGGAAGTAGCAGTTCTCCATAATAAAATTGAAGAGCAGCGTGAACAAGAAAATAAATTTAAGACGGAGGTTTTTAAGGATGCGGTTTGAAATTAAATCCAATCCCGGTGCCTTCTTAATTTTAGTTTTCTGTATAAAGTCCAAAATTTCACTAGCCTGGACTAGTTCCAGGTCTAGGCATGTAGGGGAAGCCAAAAATCTTTGGACTTAACGTTTTGTATGTTCTCAGAGTTTGGGATTCGTCTTCATTTGGTTCGAATTGTTTTTGAAGGCTGTCAGCTATAACTTCTGCCTTTTCAATAGGAGCTACAGCAACACTGCCGAGGGTGCCCTTCAGGGGCAGAAAGGTGTGAAAAGGCTTTTTGAGTCGGGAGGTCTCCCTCCAAAGGGTGTTTGAGTCAGGCAAGAGGCCTTCAATGTGTTTTTCCCATCTGGATTGGGAAAAGTGCTGAATATCTCGTTTGATCTCATTACTGAGTGCACGAAGTTCAGATTTAAGAGCCGGATTCCTACATCTTTGCCAGACTCTCCGTACATAATTTTTGTGACGAATTTTATTTCTGATCTCAATAGGGAGTCTCAGAGGAGGAGGTTTAAATTTTGGTTTTGAGGCCGTCACAAGTGCCTCAGAAATAATTTCACCAATTTTGTCGATAGATTTTTCGATATCGTCATTGTTGGAGGTTTCAGGAATAGGAAAGGGTTTTGAATTGAAAATAAATTTAAAATTCTCCTAATTGGAAGAGAGTTGCTCTGGTAATTTCAAAAATGCAGAGTTTGTATTAAGAGTCAAAATGACCGGTAAATGATCTGAACTCAGATCATTAATGACTCTTATATCATAATTGAAGAGAATATTTTTGAAGACTGCAAGATCAATAATGGAATCCCTAGTCCCCGGCCGTGACCTAGGGTTTATGTGCGTAGGGGTGTACGGTGCAACAACCCTAGCTCCAGGAGTTCTGCTTATAATATTTTTGAGTTTTTGTCCAAAATTGTTTGATCTTGAATCATGCCAGTCTTTGTGACAAGCATTCATGTCTCCAGCAATGATTACGTTTTGACCTGAATTGAGAAGTTTAATAAAGTCGTCCTCTGGAAAATGGCATATATTTAATGGGGTACTGCGAATATAAGCAGAAATTATTCGCAGTGGTGGATAGTTATTAATTTTGATTTTGATAGCAGTTGCATCAATATACTGTAACCTCGGTAAGAGGATTCTGCAATGTTCATAATTACTTTTACAGTATAAAGCGGTACCTTCGTCGATACGAGGAGTTAAATTTATTCTATCGTCTTTGAAAAGACGATAGTTGGCGATCTGGGTTTCGTGACCCGGTTGGAGCTTTGTTTCTTGAACCAAAAACAGATCAAAATTATGCTCTGTGACGAAGTCTCTGACTTCGTCAATTTTGGAACGCAAACCATTTGCGTTCCAGAACCGAAGAGAAATGTCGTGCACGTCTCGATTGAATTTATCGTTGGGGGATGGCGCGATAAGCGCGCCCGTGCTTAAGAGCGACATAGGCCTCAAAGATGATGCATGCCTAGTCGTCGGCCACAGTGACCTGGCGGAGGGTAGGGAGACACTCCCTAAATGTCCGAGGAAATAACTGTTCATCTACATTTGTGTCACTAGCAATGGAGATGACTGTACGGAAAATTTCTCCAAAATTTCCAGTGCTGGGAGTAGCCGCAGGTTTTGGAATAGGGTCTGAATGAACCGTGGTTTGTCCGGTTAGAATTTGAGAATAAGAAACTTGGGGCGTGGCCTGACGATAACTCTCGATAGGACGCTAGTTCTTGGAAGAGTTAACATTTTTTGTTTTAGGGGTAGAATTTTTAAAATTTTTATTTTGACTTTTATTTGTATTTTTGGGGTTTGAGTTTTTACCCTTTTGGAATCGGGGGCACTGGCGCCAATTCGCCGCGTGATTCCCACCACAGTTAGCACATCGCAGAGGAGTGTCAAAGTCATTTGGGCAGTCTCGAGTCCTATGCGCCCCAGCGCATTTGACACATTTGTTAGGGAGGTGGCAAACCTCAGAGGAGTGAAAAAAGCCTTGACACCTCCAGCATTGAGAGGGGCGTTTATTTCTCCTGTAATTGGAGTGGTGCCGCGCACGAGGAAACTGGACTGCAGCGGAATGGAACCAAGTCGTCTTTAGCGAGGAATCCAGGTTCAATCTCAGTAGTGATGACAATCGTGTGTGGAGACCCCGTAGTAAACTCCTCAATCCTGCCTTTGCTTTACAGCGACACACCGCTCCCACCAGAATATTGTAAGATTTGATAGCAGGGAAACACTTTCTTCTGTAAATTGGAACAGTAAAAATATTAAGAATTTAGATGCTTAAAAAAGAGGGGGGGAATCATAAATAATAAGCATTTCCAAAACAATATTAAGTAGCATATCAATTATATCAACGATTTTAAAAAATGTATCCAAAGTTATTCTGTCTAGTTTAAAATAATGACTCTTATATTCTTATAACAAACAATAAATTCAACTTTGATTAATTTATATATATATATATATATATATATATATATATATATATATAAATATATATTAGGTTGGCAACTAAGTAATTGCGGATTTCACTCATAGATGGCGTCAGTTGAATTTTTAGGTTTGCAGACATAGTACAAATGTAAAACACATTTTGTTATTTGATAGTTGGCAATTCAGCTGTCAATCAGTAAAAAAAGTTTTTTGATCGGTTGCGTAGTTTTCTCTTAGCCTTCGTTGAAGAATGGAAAATCAAAAGGAACATTTTCGTCATATTTTGCTTTTTTATTTCCGCAAAGGGAAAAACGCATTGTAAGCTCATAAAAAGTTATGTGATGTTTATGGTGACGAAGCCTTAAGGGAACGGTAGTGTCAAAATTGGTTTACCAAATTTCGTTCTGGTGATTTTTCACTCAAAGATGAAAAACACTCTGGTCATCCAGTTGAAGTTGATGACGCCCAAATCAAAGCAATAATCGATTCGGATCGTCACAGTACAACACGTGAGATTGCAGAGAAGCTTCATGTATCACATACATGCATTGAAAATCACTTAAAACAACTTGGCTTTGTTCAAAAACTCGATATATGGGTTCCTCACGAACTGAAAGAAACGCATTTAACGCAACGCATTAACAGCTGTGATTTGCTAAAGAAACGTAATGAAAATGATCCATTTTTAAAACGACTGATAACTGGCGATGAAAAATGGGTTGTTTACAACAATATCAAGCGGAAAAGATCGTGGAGCAGGCCAGGTGAACACACTCAAACAACATCAAAAGCTGATATTCATCAAAAGAAGGTTTTGTTATCAGTTTGGTAGGATTACAAAGGAATTGTCTACTTTGAACTCTTACCACCCAACCGAACGATCAATTCTGATGTCTACATTGAACAACTAACGAAATTAAACAATACAGTTGAAAAAAAGCGGCCCAAATTGACAAATCGAAAAGGTGTTGTATTCCATCATGACAATGCTAGGTCACACACATCTTTGGTCACTCGGCAAAAATTATTGGAGCTTGGTTGGGATGTTTTGCCACATCCACCATATAGTCCTGATCTTGCACCATCTGATTACTTTTTGTTTCGATCTTTACAAAACTCTTTGAATGGTAAAAATTTCAATAATGATGATGATGTCAAATCGTACCTGATTCAGTTTTTTGCTAATAAAAGCCAGAAGTTTTATGAATGTGGGATTATGATACTGCCTGAAAGATGGCAAAAGGTCATTGATCAAAATGGGCAATACATTACAGAATAAAGTTATTTAGTTCCATGAAAAAATTGTCTTTGATTTTCTAAAAAAAATCCGCAATTACTTAGTTGCCAACAAACTATATATATAACTATATATATATATATACAAACTTTTGAAACAATTTTAACTGCCATAAAATAATGATCAAAATTTCTAGGCAATTTTTTATAACCCTCATTACAAATCAATCTTTAATAGATATTAATTTATGAAATTGCATTAAGAATGGTATATTTTTTTTACTAAATCCGTCTGAAAAGCAAAATATTCTCAATAAGTTTACCATAAGAATAAAGAATTTATTATTTATGGTTTGTATTCTATGAAAAATATCTTCATTTTTGTTTCTGAGACGTTAATAAAACAAATTAACCAAGTGTATAAAGAGGAGAAGATTTTCGGTTGAAATTGCTATTAACTTAACAATCGCTAAGAGATTTGATTATTCTTTAGAATTAACGGATAATTTCTACTAAAATAAATGATTAAATTTATTCTTCTTGAAGATCACAGAGATTATTTCGCATGGAAATTGATAATTTGTATAAAAAAAAAAAATTCTTAACTGCACATACACATTTATGAAAAAAAAAATTGTCTACATACCGACATTATTTATTATTAAGTTATCATAAAATTAGATTAAATCAGAATATATCATTCAATTACTCTTAACTAACAGTAAGAATGTCGGTACAGTCTAAATATCAATTAGCTAATACGTAAAGATGCATTTCATTAAGAATGTACATTGAATATTGTCAATATAGTTACCCAATGATTCAAAAATATGCTCAACAACTGGAATTTCTCTTCTTTTTTCTATTTCAATTACACTATTAAGGCGGGAAACGAAGAAAATTTAATGTTGTTTGAAATTTTTGAGAAACTGTAAGAAAGAGAAAAAGTTCTGGTTTCCAAAAAGTTATATTTTAGGTCTTCACAAGTTATCAACCAATTATCATTCCTCTTGGGAATTATCATCCAATAGGGCTTCGACATTTTGTAAACAAATGAAAGAAACTTTTCCAACGGGGATGTGAACAATTATTTTACTAGTCTTGCAATAATTCCCCCTCTCTCCTAACATCTTACATTCCAAATGATACTTCCGTACCATCTCCGATCCACTCTATTAACGGAATATTTAAATAGAGGCCTTTTCAGAGGAACAGGGCCCCATTGTTAGCATACGAGATGAGGAGCCTGTTACTAACGCAGCCGTGTAGCCGGGGCTGATGCACGTTAAATCTGTAGAGGGTGGAAGTCCTCCTGTTGGAATGGTGTGGAAGTTAGAAGAGGGGTACCAGCTGAGGTGTCATCCTCGTCACATGACCGATGTTCAAAACTACGAGTCCTGTCACCAATGATCCTTGTATTGCTTTTAGTGCTACGTTAATAAAACTAAATCAATAATCGTTGATTTGAGAAAATCGGAATTTAGTTAATTGAAATTCTATCACATTTATAAACACTCAATATTTTCTTTTTTTTTCAATTAATCTTCTTGATTATAAAGACTAACATTATCTAATCTTTCGAATGGTTATAATATTATACATTTCTTGAAGAACTTCAGCTTTAATTTCAAAATAAACAATTCAACATTTAAGTATGTGATTGCATGGATTATTTTGATGCATATAAAATAATTTTATAACGTTTACAAAGTTTTAATCTGTTTATTAAAGATTGAGAAAGGGAAATATATGATCATGCTACATACATTTAAACATGTTTTTGAAATTTGATATTTGACTAAAGGGAAATAAACATTCATTTGGCAAATGCAATGTTTTATTAGATATTCAGAGTTAAAAGTTTAATGCAACGCCTTCAAATATTTCAAAAGATATACTGCTGTGTGGAATAGTTAAAGTTTTACTTTATAATTGGGGGGTTTATAAATTTTTTATTGGGGGTTGTTGAAAATATTTTGTAGTGTTTCTTTAACTTTTTGATCAATGTCTGTTTTATAGTTATTGGGTCTTTTGTTTTCAGTGAAGTTATTTATTAGAGTGTCGGCGATAAGATTTGATTTTTCTAGTTCTGATTCTGCTATGTAGTTATTATTTCGTAGGGGGGGGGGGAATGTGACTTCTTTTATTTTTGAATGATTTGGTAATTTTCCATATGGAGTTGTCTTGTGTGTTTAATGATTGTAGTGTCCAACTATTTTGTGTGAATTTGTGTATTTCTTTTTTAATGTTGTTTTGTATTCTGTTTACTTGTGTTTTAATGTTGGGGTCAAGTATTCTTTGATAAAGTTTTTTAGTTTTGTTCCTTTGTCGGATGAGGAGTTTGATGTTTTGTGGTGTGTATCTTTCATTTTTATTTATAATTGGTTTTGAGGCTGTTTGATGTGCTGTTATGATGTTGTTTGTGAGTTCTGTAATTTTTTGTTCTAGTTTAATAGTGTTGTTTATTTTGGAAAAATTAAGAGGATTAATATTGTTGTTTATAATTTGTTTGAACTGGTTCCAATTTGTAGTGATTGCTCTTTTGTTAATGTGATGTGTAAGTGTAAAATTAAATTCTAAAATTATGGGATTGTGATCGGATGAAAGTTCTGGTAAGGAAGTGATAGTGTAATTGTAATTGAAGTTTTTGATTAAGGCAAAATCTATAGTGGTTGCTGTGTTGTTTCCGAATCTTGTGTGTGTTGGTGGGTAAGCTAGAGTAATGTCGTGTAAATTGATGTAAGCACGGTTCTCCCCTTTTATCCTTCCGAAGAATACGAGGCTAATCTTCTTCAATATTTAAATGATAATTAAGGGGGGAACTCAATTTTATTGTTAAAGTAATAATAATTTAAAGTAAAAAAATCATAGATTTTAGATAAGAAATAGGATGTTACTTAAATGACATGTAATCTTGATTCTTATAAAACTATCTATTTTAGTACTTACGGTAGTAAAAATCACGCAAGTGTTTGAAACTTTAATTTATTTCTATACGAATTAAATTACTTAATTAAATTACTTTAATCTAATTTCTATTTATTTTTATTACATAACTTAATTTATTCTTCAAATTGGTAAGCATTTTTTTCAAATATTTTTGAACGGTTCATTTTAATAATGGCTTATTTAAAATATCAAAGGAAACTTTCATATAAACAGTAAGAAGATGACTGGAGCACAGGTTAGCCGACAACACCTTTTAGAAAACAAGATGGCTTGAAAAATGGTAAATGTCCAGAAAAAAACAGTGTATTACTACGCAGAAAGTTTTTCACGTGGATTGTCTTGCACATGGTTGCTACAAACTGGTTCCTCTCAAGGACAACATCTTGGCGATCAATCTTTTACAAGAATCAGGATTTGGCGGAAAAAAATCTTCAACCCCGTAAAGTAAAAACTCCCAAATAGGTTTTTAAAAATGTGATCCAGAGAAGCTATTATGGCTCCTCTGGTTCCCATTTCTCCCTTTCTTTCTTTATTTACAAAATTTACAATAATAATCAAATAATTACAACAATAATCGGATAAATATACAATAATCTAATAATTATAATTTTACAGAAAAATCCTACACAAATTTCAGTCTTTTGTTTTCGAAAGAAATCCTTTCGCCATTTTCTATGGCTTGTTTAAAGTTAATTTCAATAACAGGTCAATCAAAGTCATTTCTCTCTACCAGTTTTCCTGCAATCCTTCTAATTTCGTTGAAATTTTGCTGCTCGTCTTCGTGCTTTCGCTTCTCGTGCAACATTTCCATTTTTTTCGATCACCGAGGTGAACTCGAATTGATTGGTGGCAATCGAAATCGATTTTAGGCAGGGGTTCAAACTCCGGATAATGTCCAATTGATGCAAATCCATAGCAGGAATCCCGCATTCTCTGAAAATTTTCTCGATTCCCAAAACTGTCACCAGCAACTGAACTTTTAATCTGAACATGCTCTGGAGGTGCCTTTTCATCTTCTCCAGAGTGCTTTCTCCCTTGAAAGGAGCCGGAATTCCCTGTCAGTTTTCTGTCAAAAATTGATTCAAAATTTCGTCTCTTTCCGTAAATTCCAATCCAGTGGCGTGATGCAAAAGGAATAGGTCGATATGTTAACCAAAGACACTTCGACGAGAAAAAACTCGTCTTTTGTTAAAATTTTGTTTGCGTGGGCAACGAAACCGATCCGTCTAAGCTCGAAGAAGGCATTTCTATTCGAGAGAAAACTATAACAATTCTCAAACAGAGAGAGACTGGAAGCTAGAACAACTCGATGAACAAAATGAAAGAAAACTAGAAGTCGTATTTATTCCAGGCCGATAATTTGTTTTTAAATTCTTATCTAGTTCCAACATTTGTTATTTTCATCACCAACGTCATGCAAAAAGTCAATGGTTGTTTTCGTCACCAAGGTACAAATCCGAGATTGGAAAATAAATCGACTAAAAAGCCTCGAATGGAAGGAAAAAGAGAGAGAGAGAGAGAGTGCAAAGAGTTTTTTTTTTCCGAAAAATATAATGTTATTCTCTGGTCACACTCACGATAACGGTAGCCAACTTGCAATTTTTCCAAATCGAACAATTGTTATAGTTTCTTCGAAGCTCCAACAACTTTTGAACGTACGAATGGGTCGCATCAATCATAAATTGCTTGCTTCTCTCCCTCACACACTCGAAAGAATTATTCGTAATAAATGGAATGGCGGATTTCTTTTTCTTTAGTGAAATCTCGGGCTCTTTGGGAATTGTTGGCTCCATTTTGACATCTTCACCGTACAAATGTTCTATTTCCGAATCAAAAGTCGAGGTGGGTTCCTCTCGAGGTTCAGTTTTCACATGCATGATATCGGGTGTCAAAGAGTAACAAATTTTCTGGATATCAACCAAACTCAAAGTCCACGAAAAAATCGGGTATAAACTTATGAGTCGATAAGACAAAATTGTACCTTGAGACGAGGCACTCGATTCAACAACAACCTCTTGGAAAATGATCAATCGTACATTTCCCGCAATAGGAACTTTAGTTTCAGATTCCATCGTGTCCTGTATGGTCCTTTTCGAGGGTAAATGGGCTGGCAACATGCCCGAAACGTTTCTATGTTTCTCAACGAATCGCAAGCTTTTAAATACACGTCACCTCAAGCAATCATATCGTTCACGAACGTTGAGTCGGAATACAAAATTTTGAAAAAGAATATTTCGAGAATACAATCTCTCTCACTAGAGCGCGAAATGAATATGGTGCGGAGTCTTATATCCAACGGATCAATTCGCGAATCCTTCAAAATTTAAAATTATTTTTTAAAGTCTGACAAAATTTTAAAAAATAATTTATAAAACCCAACACTGGAAAAATAATTTATGAATTTCAACACTGGTAAAATAATTGCAAAATAAAATTTAAAATTTCTAATCCTCAAAAAAATTCTTTTTTTTCTTAGAGATAACATTTTTATCTTGGGTCAAGAAATAATTTTTAAGCTTACAAACGTTTCATCAAGTCTCTGTGAGGGAATTGATTCTTGAAAAAAATTTCACCTAAGAAATTTTTGGTGCAACTGTACAATTCTCAATAACCTTGTCACCAGATCTCCATTGCTCTCTTCATTTTGTAATAATCTTTTCCCAAATATTCAATTTTACCCACGAGTTTCCCGATAAGTGCTTTTTTCAAATTTCGATGCAAAATCTTCTTTCTCAAGCGGAGTCGAATTTGCCTCTCAATGCAAATTGTATAACAGAGTTTTGAACTAGAGTAGGAGGTACTACATTTTCCCTTTTAATTTCATAATGTAAGGATTAATTCAATGGGTACGAGATATCCATGAAATTCGTCAGACGAAACAATCGTAGCTAATAACTAACACATTTCTTTAGCCCCATTTATAGTTGCTCGTGAAATCTCGAGAAATCACAAAAAATAACAGATCAATTGAAAAGTCCCCGGGCTACCATAGTAAAACACATTTTTTTGGCAAAATTAGTTTTTTTTATTCAACGTAATTCCCTTCAAGGGTGATACACTCATTATAGCGACCCTCCAACTTTTCGATACCATTTTTGTAGTGCGATTTGTCCTTTGCTTCAAAATAGGCCTCAGTTTCGGCGATCACCTCTTCATTCGACGAAAATTTCTTCCCAGCGAGCATTCTTTTGAGATCTGAGAACAGGAAATAGTCGCTGGGGGCCAGATCAAGAGAATACGGTGGATGAGGAAGCAATTCGAAGCCGAATTCATGGATTTTTGCCATCGTTTTCACTGACTTGTGACACGGTGCATTGTCTTGGTGAAGCAGCGCTTTCTTTTTCTTCAAATGCGTACGTTTTTCGGCGATTTCGTCCTTCAAATGGTCCAATAACGCTATGTAATAGTCGCTGTTGATGGTCCTTCCTTTTTCAAGGTAGTCAATGAAAATTATTCCATGTGCATCCCAAAATACAGACGCCATAACCTTGCCAGTCGACTGTTGCGTTTTCCCACGCTTTAGAGCGGGTTCACCGTGTGCAGTCCACTCGGATGACTGTCGATCGGACGTCGGAGTGAAATGATGGAGCCATGTTTCATCCATTGTCACATATCGACGCAAAAACTCGGGTTTATTACGCTTGATCATCTTCAAACACTGCTCCGAATCATCAACTCGTCGTTGTTTTTGGTCAAAAGTGAGCTCGCGCGGCCCCCACTTTGCACAGAGCTTTCTCATACCCAAATATTCGTGAATGATATGATGTACACATTCAGTTGATATCTTTAGAGTGTCTGCTATTTCATTCAATTTCAATTGACGGTCATTCAAAATCATTTTGTGGATTTTTTTAATGTTTTCGTCGGTAACAACCTCTTTTGGGCGTCCACCGTCTTCGGTGCTCATTTCACCACGTCTAAACTTAGCATACCAATCCTTGATGGTTGATTTTCCTGGGGCAGTGTCCGGAAACTCGGCAACAAGCCAAGTTTTTGCTTCAACTGTATTTTTTCCCTTCAAAAGCAATATGTTTATCAAGCGAGAATTCCTTTTCTATCCATTTTATTTCAAAATAACGAAGTTGCTTCACTCAAAATGCTATAATTCACAAAATAATGACTGCGACAGCTGTCAAATTTATACCTCTTTGCAGG
Organism: Nephila pilipes; assembly: GCA_019974015.1. Taxonomy (NCBI): domain Eukaryota; kingdom Metazoa; phylum Arthropoda; class Arachnida; order Araneae; family Nephilidae; genus Nephila; species Nephila pilipes. Next base: position 95,591 of record BMAW01001612.1, on the reverse strand, counting down.
GGTTAGGGCTAACTAAAAAACAGTGGATTTAATTATAATTGATAATATATATATGATATATATATATATAGTATAAGTAGTAGCTATAGTGATATTATAATATATATATATATATATATATATATTATGTATAATTAAATATTTATAATTTTATTTATGAGATGATTTTACTTTAATTTCATTATTTACCTTCGTAATTTAATTTTCTCTTCTATCCCTTATCAAAAGCAAAGTGTTCATTTTTATTTCCTGATCCAATTCCAAATTTTCCTTTTATTTATTAGATCACGCACTCATACAATTTGTTTAATCCGCGCAGAATAATCCCTATTGTTGGAATTCCCTAGAATTCCTTTACTCTCTCTCTCAACGAATAGCAAATAAAGACAAAAGTGGAGTTGTTTGAACCTGGATTCAGTTCACATTCTTTCATTACTTAAATGTTGCAAATCAAAATTTTGTTACCTTTTAAGTTTCCAGGATAATTGTGCCTGTCCGGGAGAAACTCCAAATTTACTTTGTCTTGTCCGTGAAAAAGCATGAAAGAGAGAGAGAGGCACAACTTATGTTCAGAGCAAATGAATTAAAGTTTTTCCGCACTGGAAACGCTATTCGTCGCTAAACACTATCCGTAAATGTAAGCGTCTTTCTGTACAGATAACAGGTCATTTGAAAAGTCCCCGGCCTGACACATAGATGGCGCTACTAGAATTAAATCCATATGTGTTTTATGTTAGCCTAACCATAAAAAGATGCGTGTATAAATTTGGCAGCTGTCAGATCATAGTTTGTGAATTATAACATTTTGAGTGAAGCATACTGTTATTGTGGAAAAAAAATGGACAAAAGGAATTTCGCATGTTTATAAATATTGTTTGAAGGAAAAATAGCGTTGAAGCAAAACTTGGCTTGTTGCCGAAGCTTTCGGACACTGACCCCAGGAAAATCACTCAAGGATTGGTAGCTAAGTTTAGACGTGGTGAAATGAGCACCGAAGACGGTGGACAGAAAGAGGTTGTTACCGACGAAAACATTAAAATCCACAAATGATTTTGAATACCGTCGAATTGAAATTGATGAAATAGCAACACACCAAAGATATCAACTGAACGTGTACATCATATCATTAGAATATTTGGGTATGAGAAAGTTTGTGGTGGCCGCGCGAATCACTTGACCACAACGACGAGTTGATGATTCGGAGCAGTGTTTGAAGATGATCAAGCGTAATAACCGAGTTTTTTGCGTCGATATGTGACAATGGATGAAATGGCTCCATCATTTCCGCTCGAAGTCCGATCGACAGTCATCCGCGTGGACTGCACCGATGACCGTACTCCAAGCGTGGGAAAACGAACACTTCGGGCTGGCAAGGATTGGCGTCTGTATTTTGGGATGCGCATGGTAATATTTTCATTGACTACCTTGAAAAGGAAGGATCATCAACAGTGACTATTAAGAGAAGCGTTATTGGACTTTGAAGGACGAAATCTGCGAAAAACGGGCTCGCATTGAAGAAAAGGTGTGCTCGCAAGACAATGCACCGATGTCACAAGTCAGTGAAAACGATGGCAAAATCCATGAATTCGGCTTCCGAATTGCTTCCTCATCCACCGTATTCTCCAGATCTGGCCCCCAGCGACTATTTCCTGTTCTCAGATCTCAAAAGAATGCTCGCTGGGAAGAAATTTTCGTCGAATGAAGAGGTGATCACCGAAACTGGGGCCTATTTTGAAGCAAAGGACAAATCGTACTACAAAAATGGTATTGAAAAGTTGGAGGGTCGCTATAATAAGTGTATCACCCTTGAAGGGAATTATGTTGAATAAAAAAAACTAATTTTGCCAAAAAAAAAATGTGTTTTACTATGGTAGGCCGGGGACTTTTCAATTGACCTGTTATGTTCAGAAAAAACGCGACTTTCTGCTTCAAATCCTTGCCAAGCGACACATCTGTGATCAGAAGAAAAGGAGTTCTGTTTCTTCAGCCTTTAATATTTTCAAGTTATTGCATCTCCTATCATGTTACTATAGGAACTGAACTATAACATCTGTAGTGAAATGGACTCTGAATTGGAAGCTCCTGGTACTTCATCCTGTTATTTTTAAGGAACTATCGAGTACATCGATTACCGCCAGCTTTTGGAAACAGTGCAAGCCAAACATAAAGGAAAAATATTCTCAACTATGTATGTGAACTGGATTAACAAATCAGTATGTTTTATTGGCTTCAAACTTTGGATAAAAATAAGTATACATTCATGATACCTTTTTTAAGTTAAAAATGTTATAATGAAGCAAAATAATTTTAACTGTGATAATTTTTTTAAAAATTTAATTTCATTTTGTTTATTGCAGTCCTAAAATATTACATACAATGAAAATATTTATCCAAAATGTTCTAAAATGTAATGAATGAAATGTAAGAACAGTTTAAAAAAAATATAGGTCTATTTAAATTTAATCCAATGAAAAAAGGAATTTAAGTGGATTATTTATGAAATATTATATGTTTTAAATTGCAGTTTGAAAATTGGCGTATTGATTTTAAAATAGTAATTAAGATGATAGTTGTCATAACATTGCTTACTGCTTAATTAAAATTGATATTGATTTTTTAATTTTGATACTTAGTTTTTATGAAATTAAAAAGTTAACATATTTAAAAATTAATTAAATGTTTTTGAATGTTTTGTTTTTGTGAATGTCTAAAACTTCGGAAACCGAAAATTTGATTACCAAAACGATAAAATGAATTTCCTATTACTCATTTTGATCCTGACAGTGGGGTAAAATTGGAATTGTGGTAAAACCATTTTAATCAGGCCTGTAATAATAATAATAATAGAAATGAGGACTGGGAACTTAAAAATATTTCAAACTTTTTGAAGGGCGCAGTATTAACATATATTAATTCAATATATGTTAATACTCAATATATTAATTCATGCTTGAATATTTCTAATTTTAATGATCTTTGTTGTAATCTAACTGAACATTTTCTTGAGCCCAGTGTAATTAGTTTTAATGATTTTTCAAAACATAAGTTTGATCCAAATCAGACCTTATCAGAATATTTTCATAAGAAATTAAATTGTGGAAGAAAATTGGGGCTTTCACCTCAATTAATTTCAGAAGGTTTAACAGATGGGTTGCCTACCCATTTAAAACAATTAGTAACAATCGATACACCTAACTTCTCATCAGAATGGCTCACAGTGGTGACTAAACTTTCCAAAATACAGGAATCTACTCCTGAATCAAGTAGGGTCAAAAACAATAAACCCATGGTTAGAAGTAGACCAAATCATCACATTAGACCACCTGCATCTTTTATGACCAGGCAACTAACATTATTTATATCTCGAGCACCAAACTTTTTCAGGTCTACTTTTCAAAATTATTCGAGACTACGTCCAAACAATTTCTCTGATCATCGTCCACATTTTGGATAACAGACCAAATCTCAATTCTCATTTTCAGCAGGGATTGTCACCTTTACCCTGTAAATTTTGTACAGGACAAAATTTTCATAAGAAAAATAATTCATAATAAAATTTGCATATCATTGGTCACAAAAATGTCCTTTGAGACAGCCTAAGTTTTTTAAATAACTTACCCATATCTAACTCTGTTTCCGAGTGCACAGGAAACCCTGTTAGTCCTGAATAAAATTTTTAGGGAAAATCAAAACACCTCTACTGAGGCTAATGGCCCAGTACAATGAACACTACTAGAGTCCGGACATCTCTCAACCAAATCATATACTTTATTAGCCTAAAGCCTAGATATTTTGGGATATTTACTCATTTCACATGTCAATGTTGTTATTGACACAGGATCCATTCTCTCACTTATTTCTACAGATATTGTCAACAAATTTCAATTAGAGAGAAACAAGACTAGTCTTGTAAAAGTAAATCAAGCCCATAACAATATCCAATTGACACAAATGTGTGAGACATATTTAAGAATAGGGGAAATTAAGGAAAAGAAATAAGATTATATATTATTAATAATCACTTATCTTACCTAATTTTACGACTTCTAGATTGTGGTCTTTTAAATTTAATTATTGATTGCAGTAAAAGTAAAATAACACAAAATGGAAAAAAAAATATTACAAATTTGCATATCAAAAATGAGCAACAATTATCTTTACATGTATTAAACGAAACAAGAAAAACAAAAGACACTCAGAATAGTGTATTCAGCATCTCAGAGGACATTTTTCCACCTTTGATTGTAAAAGAACTATCTGATTCTATGTTGTCTCTTGTATCTAAGTATTCACATGTTTTGTTAAAAGTAAATATGATGTTGGTCAAATTTGAATAGAACCCCCTAGAATTATAATGACTACTGACTTACCAGTCTCTCAAAGAGCTTACAGGAAATCATCCACTGATGAAGAGGAAATTAATGAACAAATAAAGAACTTATTGAATGCTGGATGAATTTAAGAATCCAATAGCAATCATTACTCTCCTGTAACTTTAGCTTATAAAAGAAATGCAAAAGTAGGTTGTGCACTGATTATCGCAAAGTGAATGCTCTGTGTAAAACTGAGGCTGAATCTTTACCAAGAACTTTATTAGATAAATTAACCCATGCTAAAATTTTCTTAATCCTGGACTTTGCATCTGGTTACTGGATCGTACCCCTCCATGAGAAATATAAACTTGCTTTTGTGATCACTGAAGGCTTATACGAATTTCCAAGTCTTACCTTTTGGCTTTAAAAATGCACAAGCAATATTTAATCGCACAATTCGCAATATTCTAAACAAACATAAATCTTCAAAATTTGCATGTATCTATTTTGATGACATAGTGGTTTTTTCTAACTCCTTAGAAGTGGATTTTTCTAACACTATGATCACTTAAAACAAATTTTTAACACGTGTCAAGTAGAAAATATTAAATTTAAATTTCCAAAATATGTTTTTGTACAAGATGAAATTAATCTTTTGGGTTTTGAGGTCAGAGAAGGAGGCATCTCTCCAGATAATCATAACATTGAAAGCATCAGAATATTACAACTTCCAATAAAAGTAAAACAACTTCATGGTTTTCTTGGTTCTGTAAATGCTTATAATAAATTTATTGATTGTTATGCTAAAATTAGAGAAGCTATCAACAATCTTCTTAAAAAAGATCAACAATGGGTATGGACAGAACAATGTCAAACATATTTTTTTTTGAAGTGTTAAAATCTAAATTAATAACTAAACCTGTTTTGCAATTATATGATTCTAAATTACCTCTTCGTGTGTTTTGTGATGCTTCACAAATAACCATTGGAGCAGTTTTAAAACAGCCTGATAGTTCTGGTTAATTATATCTTGTATCATATCATTTTAGGATTTTAAGAAAATATGAACAAAATTATTGTATAACTGAATTGGAATGCTTGACTATAGTAGATGCCCTTGATAAATTTTATTTACAAGGGAAAAAATTCATAATTCATAGAGATCATGCTGTTCTTATTTGGCTAAAAAATGTAAGTAATTTAAAAGGGACAGCTAATGTTAAAGTTGACATGATATCAAGGCATCCTACAGCCCAATATATACAGTATACTGTGCATTTACTGGAACTAGATAAGATAAAACATTTTCAAAATTTAGATAATTTATTTAATTCAAAATATAAGAAAATTGATGATGTACTTGTACTGAAAAAGAAAAATTTAGTTAAAATAGTTGTACCTTTTTCTCTCAGGAGAAAAGTTTTGAAAAATGCTCATAAGAATGCTCAAAAATTGATAAACTTAATTACACCTCAATATTATTGGCCTCATATTAATCAAGATATTTCAGCTTTTGTCAAAAATTGCTCTGTTTGTCAACTAAATAAAAAGAAAAGGCGAAAGAGATTTGGTCTTTTACAGACTGTTCCCCCTCCCCCACGGATCAACCTTTTGAATGTCTTTCTGTTGATACTGTTGGAGGATTTAATTATTATAATTCTACAAAAAAATATCTTCATATAGTAATTGATCATGCAACTAGATATGTTTCGGCTTTTCCATTCAAAAATGAAAATTCTGAAATTTATATTAATATTTTAAAGCAAATTTTTCAAATTTAAATGCCATCTAAATTGCTAACTATCTAAATTTCTATCGAAATGGTGCTTTTATCTCATCTAGATTCAAATATTCCCTTAGAAATTACAATATCAAACATTTACTAACTTCTTTACACCACCACAAACAAATGGAAAATGTGAAAGTGTGAATCAATCTATTGTAACTAAATTAAAGAATAAAGTTAATTCCTCCTCTACTAAAATTCCCTGTACTAAACTTTTAGAAAAAATAAGAAATGAATACAATTTAACACCCCTTTCTGTTACAAAATTTCCTCCTGCACATTTGTTACATGTTATTTCATATTTGTTATATATCCTCCATTAACTCAAAATCAAGTTTATCCTCCTATAGAAGTTAAGAACGTTGGCTAAAAACAATACAATCAATTATTATGATAAAAACAAAATTAGATATGATGCTCGTTTCATAGATTCTCCATTTCAACCGAGTGACATTGTAATGTATGAAGAATTTAACTATCCAAATCGTAGAAAATTATCACTAGTTTTTTCAGGACCATATGAAATTATAAATAAACTTAATTATGAGATACCTAAGCCAAATGCTATAACCAAGAAATCTACTGATATTGTTCATGTTTCAAAGTTAAGATCTGATTATCTTCCAGAAGAATTAAAATTAAGTCATGAGTAAACAATACTGTTGCTCATATAATAATAATGAGTGTACTAAATAAACAAATAATAGTAATAATTAAATAATCATAATGTATATAAAAAAAAATTCTGACTTTTTGTTTTTTTATTTTACCTCCTTCTGTTCACTTATTGTTTTCACTCTAAGGAGTTATGTTGTGTTGTGATTGCTATCACAAGATAGAAAATTTCAGTATTCGCACAGATGCATGAGGGTCTACCCCGAGTACTAGGGTTAAGTACTCAACTTGTCCTTAATCTGGCTGGTCCCGACTGAAAGCAGCTGGAAGAAGTATGAGGCACGTAAGTGAATTGCGAATTTCTACGAAATTAATAATAACCATATAGTGTTTTCGAGCTTAGGGACCAGTCCCACATGAATTTCGTTTTGCTCATGGTTTCAATCCCATTGATGGGGAACATGAGAAAAAGGAAACGGACCTTCTTACATTTGGCCTTGTTCAAAAGAATATCTTGCGGTTCTCATACCACTCTTATGTGTTCGTGAAGTTTGTATGTTGACATAAAATTGTTTTGTACTTAAAGGAGCTCATTTCAAAACAAAACAACAAATTCATTCAAGTGATAACATTTTTGAGAAAATAAACACTTTAAATTTTACATTTCAAGTGTAAAACTAAGACTCGTCCCTATTTCGGGTCAATCTCATTGAAAAAAGAGTTTGTCCACCTCTGCTCGCCTTTTGGGCCATATTACTCACCAACCCTTACTAGAAAGAGGGGCCTTTCGGAGGTGGAACACCTTCCAAAAATCAAATCCAAAATTTCGAAAATGATTGCTAAAGAGGAAAAAATTGGGGTTTCCTTTCGAGTACAATCTCGCAAATGACAATTTTCCCCGTTTTGAAAATTTTGCCTTTTTTAAAGATTTCTTTGTTTCACTTAATTTGTGTGTGTAAAGTTAGCTTAATTAAGGATATTTTTTTGTATTTAAATGAGCTATTTGCAAAACGAAAACAAATTATTACTTACTCGATTGCACTTTAAACTTTCACATTCCAAACATAAAACTACGATTTTTCCTATTTCCAGTCAATCTCATTGAAAAAGGAATTTGTCCAGCTCTGCTTGTTTTTGGGGCCACATTACTCCACTCCCCTTACTAAGCCATGAAAATACCTTTCAATCGGATTCGGAGCCCCTATCAAAGATTAAGTCCAATGCATCCAAGCTCGAAAACAAAAACGTATTTAAAAATGAACCACGAAAAATAATTAATGTTGTTTAAAGCAATCTCGAAAATTACTCCTAAAAAGGACAAAAATTCCAAGGTTTTCATTCCAGTACGATCTCGCAAATGACAATTTTCCCGTTTTGAAATTTAAATTTAAATGTTTTAATTTAAACTAAATTTTAAAGTTTGCTTAATCTTAAAATTAATTTTTAACGTAAAATGCGAGAAGAGATACCTAAAAAATGTTTGGAGCTCAATTATAAAAACTGTTTAATTTTTATTTAGAAAAATTAAGAAAATTGCGATCGAAACTAACATTCCAACGACAGAAATATTGATTTCAAAGACCGAAATCACAATATCGATGACGGAAAATGCAATTCCGTAAAACCAATCTCTAAAACCCAATTCAACATTCCTGAAATTAAGATTTCAGTGACAGAAATTTCGATTTCAGAAAAATCTATTCGACATTCGAGAAAATTGAGCCAAAAAACCACCGATTCTTAGAACGGAAAACCAATTCGACATTCAAGAAAATAGAACCGAAAAATCAACGATTTCAAGAACTCAAAACCAAATCGATATTTGAAAGAATTGAATCGAAAACTCCAACATATCAAGAAAATTAATCCAGAAAAAACAAGGAAAATTGAACAGGAAAAAAAAAAAAAAAATCCCAGAAAATTGAACCAAAACAAAACCAAATCGACATTCTTGACAAATGAACTAAAAACCAACGATTTCAACAAATGAAAACCAGGAAAAACAACACATCATATTCAACATTCAAAGAACATTGACCAGAAAAAATCGAAGATTTTGAACCCAAAATTAACACAAACGATATTTAACATACACAGTACAATAAAATTAAATAACTTAATAAAATTCAAAAAACTAACTTCAAAAAAAATTCCTTTACCCAAAAAGTCCAAGTGACAGAGTATAAAAACAAAATGTGTGACACCTCAGTAAAAGCTCCATTATCCAAAAAGTTTGAGACTGAGAGATAAAAAAAAAATGACTTCCCTCCAAAGAATATCGAAATGTGTTTAGCTTATAAACCCGAAGAAGTAGGTTATTAAATGAGGACATACATGCGAACTAATATATATATATATATATATATATATATATATATATATATATATATATGGAAATACCAAAGTCACCAACAGATGGCGCAGCGGCAGATATAGCTCGATGTTACACAATCGGCAGAGTGGGAGACTAGCGTCTCTTTCGCAACTGGCACCCTATGGAGTGGACCAATCTATTAAAAATCGCAGGGGAGACGAATTTTGGTTGCCGATTGCGATCAAATCGCATCGGAAAGTTTGTTAATGGTGGATTTCGGGCAGCCTGTTATGATGAGTTCGTGATGACGGTGCTCGAGTAGAGTAATGAGCGGCGGTAGATTTTTGGTGACGGTGCTCGATTTGATGTCGTAATAAGCATCTCAATTGTATGAAGGAGGTGCAATTCCAGTTCACACACGTTCAGATTTCCTTTACTTATTGCCTAAGAATTCGTTGTTTCACCGAAAATTTAATCAGTTATTATTTTTTGATGAGATCAAATTTTTTCTGCTGGACTTTAGAATAATCAACACTAATTTATTTCTATAAATAAATTATTTCAAATATTTTTTAATTCTATTATCTAAATAAATTTTTATTAACTAATTTATTTCTAACACTATTAATTTATCTGTTTCCGATTGTTTACATGAACAAATAGTGATCAGTTATTTTAATAATAAAATGAAAAAAAAAAAATCTGTTCTGGTTTAATTAAGATTAATTATTTTTATTTTGGACATGTGATATTCCAAATTCGACAAGATTCTTCTTATAATTGGGAAGCGTCTAAGATAAATCTTAACCTAAAAATGTAGGATACAGATATTACAAAAACACTAGCGAGAAACATGTTCAAATGCTTACATACTGTTGTGGATGCTAACGGATGTCCTATTAAGTACTGAACTAAGGAAATATTGTAATATTTATTTAAAAATTATACTGTTTTTAATTTTTTAAACCTTAGAACACTAGCATGTTAATATACATTTAATCACCAAAGTATGCACCTAATGCATGTAAGTATGCAGTCAAAATGGGGAAATCCCCACCATAGCTTATTTGCTTTTTTAAAAAAAACATTGGCCTTTTACACCAGTGCTCCGCAACCGGTGTGCCGCGGCACACTGGTGTGTCATGAACCAGATACAGGTGTGCCGCGGTCAAATACATTGTATTTGACATTTTACAATTTTTCATCATGTATTTAATACACAATGACAATTTTTTTTCATAATAATGTCTATTTTTCTAAATATACTATAGAATAATTATTATAACTAAATAATTATTCAATGGTCCCCTGGGGAGAACAGTTGAAAACTGCACAGTGTGTTGCGTAAACACCAAGGCCCACCAAATTAATCATAGATAAAGCAAAATGACCGTTATGCGCGTTATTGAAGACTCATGCGCATGTGTTATTTGCATTTGCGCGTGGTACATCACGTTCACTCGTATGTCATTGTTGTCACTATTTTACAACACAAAGTTAAATAAACACATTCCTACCACTAACGATAATTATTATTAATTATCTTACTGAATTATGTATGGTTAACGTTCTTCGTATAAAAATTTTTAAGTTTTATACCCCTTTAACTTTTCCCCTTCGGCGGTACATATGCTGTACCATAAAAATTGTGTCCCTTGACTTCGGCTTCGGCACAGATGCTGCACCAAGCGATTGAGAGAATATTCCCCCCCCCCTTTTCTCAGAAGAAGTTCTCCGATGCCTTTGTCACTCGGTGTCGCTTTGTCCGTAATTGGGTGGGGAACTTTTTCGCTAATATTATCATTTGCATGAGCATTTCAAATGGTTGGCGATGTTTCGCAACAACAACTTACATGGCTAAGGATATTCTCCAATCGATAATTTTACGCTGTCCATAAAAGAAGAATTTTTCTTTTCTCGGGTTTGTTTCTTAAATTTTTAAGAATACCTCAGAAATATCTCACGCAAATGGAGATTGAAATTGTTATGAAGAATTTAGATGAAGAAAATTTTGATGATAGTGATTCAGAATACGAAAAATTAGAAAACACCATTTTGGGAGATAATGTGGTTGATTTGGATACATCATTGAATTTTGTTGAGAAAGCAGAAAGAGCTTATTTTCATGGAAAGAGGTCAATGGATCGGAAACGTAAAATGTATTACCATTTTTGGGAAAAGTCGGGTTAAAGTTCATACCAGCAATTATAAATGCCAGCATGAATATTGCTGTTTTAAATGCGTTTCTGATATTTAAGTCAAATCAAACTTCGTCAAATTTCAGTTTAAAAGAATTTAGAATGAATTTAATAACATCTTTGATAGGAAATATAACTCATAAAATTGCAGAGCCTTCAGTGACACAAAAATTGAAAACAAAGGATACAAAATTTTCTCATTGGTCAATTGACGAAAAGAAAAAAAGACGATGCGTATGTTGTGCTAAAAAGAATTTACAAAGAAGAAACACTATAATTTGTAAGGCATGCAACATGGCTCTTTGCACTGACCAGAACTGTTTTTGAAGAATATCACACAGTTTATTTAAAAATGACACATCACAGAAATAACTGAAAAGAAAAGATAAGAATAAAAAAAAATAAATTGAACCGATGGAATTTCAATGGGCAAGGAAGTTAAATGGAGAACAAACAAACAAAAAAAAGGGCATCTTTTAAGAGCCAAAAATTTTTAAAAGAAGAGCTCACTTTTTTTACATATTTAAAAAAAAGCAATGCTTATAACAAATTTTTCTGTTTTTTTTTTTTTTTTTTTTTTTTTTTTTTTTTTTTTTTTTTTTT
>BMAW01001612.1:46968-78803 GCA_019974015.1 Nephila pilipes | reverse complement strand
ATACCTATATACTTTAGCTTTTGGTGTGCCGCGGAATTCTAGAAAGAATTTTGGTGCGTCGTAGGTGAGAAAAGGTTGCGGAGCACTGTTTTACACCATATTTGAATTTTTAATATTTCACCGTTTTCATCCCTTTGTGTTTGTCTCATGTTTTTAAAATAACATAGTTTGTAATGGATTGTAACAAATGTTTGGCACAGAATGGCCTGCTTTGTCTCTTGCGCCATAAAATCCAACAGTCACTCATGCAGCCAAAAAGTACAAATTTTTAAAATATAAGATATTGTTACGAAAAATTGTCTGGTGTGTGTAGGTGAACAGTCCGACAAACAGAATACTAGAAAAATAGTAATTTATTCTTTAAATAATAATGAAACAGAAAGCACAGACGACAACAAGATCGTACTTGCACAAATTTGCAGCACTAAATAAACAGCAATCCACAGATTTAAACAACTAACTCCGATCACTCCGACTGACGTCCCGGCAGTCTCATTGCGAACAACAATGGTTAGTCGCCTGATATGGAGCTAGCCGATTAATGTGAAAGACATTCGGTTTAGCATTCGGCTACTTCTGAACGACACTTCTGAATTTAAATTCTTGACGACAGTGTAGGGGCCTTCCCAGTTCTGTTGCAGTTTCGGGCTGAGTCCTTTCTGTCGCTTTAGGTTATACATCCATACAGAATCACCCTCCTTAAATCGGTGCTCTGTCTCTCCGGAGTTGTAGCGAGTCTTCATTTTTCCACTGGCTAGTTTTATTCGCTCTCTGGCAAATGCGTGTACGCTTTCCAAACGTGCCTCTAAGTTATTCATGTATTCATTCGTTAAGGAAGGCGTATCTGTCAGGCGTCCAAAGAGGATATCACAGGGCAGTCGAAGCGTTCTGCCAAACAACCTCTCTGACGGAGTCCATCCAGTCGCTTCATGGACAGCACTTCTATAGGCGAGGAGAAAAAGTTCCAAATGCATGTCTAAATCAATTTGATTCTTCGAAACGAATAAAGACAAATGGTTTAAAATCGTTCGATTAAACCTCTCGACCATACCATCGGACTCTGGATGTCGAGCTGTAGTTCGAGTTTTCAGAATTCCCAAGCGTTTGCACAACTCGGTAAAGAGTGCAGAATTAAAATTTGTACCTTGATCTGAATGTAATATCATAGGCACGCCATAATGCGATATCCATCTACGAACGAGTTCTTCAGCTACGGTCGAGGCTCCTTAATCTGAAATGGGGATCACCACTGGCCACTTCGTGAAATAGTCCATTAATACTAGGACATCGATTGCCATTTGCCGTCACAGGAAAAGGCCCTAATATGTCCAAAGCCATTCTTTCCAACGGCGCACCTTTGTAACGTTGCAGACAACATTTAGTTCTGGTTTTGGGTCCTTTTCTGGCTCCGAAAGCGTGGCATTCTCTGCACCGTTTCTCAACGTCAGCGCGAAGTCGATCCCAATAAAATCGCTCTCTAGTTTTACCTAATGTTTTCATGACACCAAAATGGCCTCCACTTGCGCTGTCATGAGTCTTTCGCAGAACTTCTGGAATTCGACTTTTCGGGAGAATAAACTGCCATCGACAAGAGTTTCCAGTATCACTCTCCCACTTACGGTATAGAACGCCGTCCTGAAGATGTAATGATGAAAATGCTCTATAGATTTAACAATGGCTAACAGTTCTTTACGGATGATGCAGTAATTTCTTTCCGGTTTACCTAAGCTCTTACTAAAGTAAACGGTGACACACTCTTCGTTCCCAATTTTCTGGGATAGCATAGCTCCTATTCCTTCATTACTGGCATCCGTATCCAAAATAAAATCTTCGTCAGTCCGGGAGTAGGTCAGAACAGGTGAAGTTGTCAGTGCCTGCTTCAAACTATTGAAAGATTTCTGGCAATCTTCTGTCCAATTAAGGTTAGATTTTGCTTCCGTTAATTTATGAAGAGGTCTAGCTATTGTGGAGAAATTTCTTACAAACCGACGATAATAGGTACAGAATCCAAGAAAACTTCGAAGCTCGTGTACTGTCTCTGGACGAGGCCAACCAACCACTGCTTTAATTTTCTCTGGGACGGTTTTCACTCCTTCGGAGGAAATAACGTGTTCAAGGTAAGAAACTTCCTTTCGAAAGAATTTGCATTTCTTAGGGCTTAGTTTAAGGATGGCTTTCTGCAATCTCTGGAATACTTTACGAATATTACTCATATGTTCTTCGAATGTTTTTCCTACTACTATAATGTTATCTAAATACACTAAGCAGGCTTCAGATGGAAGTCCACGTAACACGGTCTCCATCAATCTTTCAAATGTCGCAAGAGCATTACAAAGTCCAAAGGGCATTACCTTAAATTGCCAAAGTCCTTGTCCGGTGGTGAAGGCTGTCTTTTCTTTGTCTTCAGGTTGAATTCCAACCTGCTAATATCCACTTTTCAAATCTAATGTCGAAAACCATTGGCTTCCATTCAAAGAATCCAGGGTGTCGTCTATTTGAGGCAAAGGATAGCTGTCCTTTTTCGTAATTTCGTTCAGTTTTCTATAGTCAATACAAAACCGTGTTGATCCGTCTTTCTTCTTAACAAGGACAATAGGTGAAGCCCAGGGTCCAGACGATTCCTCGATAATTCCGTTGTCAACCATTTCTTTAATTAGCCGCTCAGCTTCTTCCTTCCTAGCAAAAGGCAAACGTCTTGGATATTGTTTAATTGGAGGATGATCACCTGTATTGATTTTATGCTGGGTCACAATACAATGGCCGACATCAGTATCACATGTGGAAAACAAGTTCCGAAATTCTTGGAGCAATTTTTGTAGCGCTGTTCGCTGATCTTCGTTCAGTCCTTCTAGATTCTCCAAGATCGAGTGGAAAGGGTGTTCACCAGAAAATTCTTGGGGACGAGCAACAATATCAACCACTGGTTCATATGATGCAATGATAGCTCCTTTGTCCATGGTCTTTGGTTTATTGTCCATATTCAGAATTCGGACTGGAATCGTTTCCTTTTTTAAATCGACAAGTGTGGCCGCAACAAGGACACCTTTTTTAGAAATTTGGCTTGGAGAATTCGTTACGTTGTACCTGAAATGTTCAGAAGCTTTAGTAACTCCTCGAATGAGGCATTCAGATCTTGCTGGTATTACAGTCTTCTTTTGCAAATACGGAGCATAACTTTGGAAACTCTATATTGGCCGAGAACAACGGAATTTCCTCCCCTCCTGTCCGTATCTCATTTCTTTTCAGGTCTACCGTAAAGTTGAACTCTCGAAGAAAATCCAGGTCAAGTATGCATGGATCGGTGATGTCAGCTACGTAAACTTTGTGTTGAAATCGTCTGGAACCACATTCGATTGATGCATCCAACTTCCCGTGTATGTTAGCTTTCTCACCAGTGGCTGTCTTTAAAAAGATATTTGGAGCCGTATAGATAAATTGTTGATTCAATTTCTGAGCTATGTCGGTTCTTAAAAGAGTTACGTTCGCACCTGTATCCACTAACATCAAACATGGGACACCACAAATCGATCCTTCTAAGTAGAGTCCATTTTCCTTTCCGCTCAGTGCGGAAATCTTCAATACTTCTACAGGGGCTTTTTTTAGAAAAGGCAGCCTTCACCCCCCAAGATGGCCTTAGCGTAGTTTTCCTAATTTGGCTTAATCGCTTGGCAATCCCTCTGCAAGTGCCCTTTTCTGTTGCACTGCCAGCAAATCACATTCGGGTTCCATCGAGTGGCATTCTTTTTTTCAGTGATGCAGTTATTCAATAATTTTTCCAGCCTGTTGAATAGAGATTCAAATTTATCCTCTTTCTTTTTTGAATCATCCTCCACCTGTAAAGATCTGACATGCTTGGAGGTCTTTGAAACCGTTCTTGCAGCTTCATATTCATACTATATGCCAGAGCTGATTTCAAGTCTTTGGCAAGTCTCGTTGAGTGTTGCGTATCTTCGTCTCTGATGGCGTCGACGAAGTACTTAGCTGCTAAACTTTCCCGAATGTCCAGAGGGCACTCGGCATAGGCCAGGCTCATTAGTAGCTCCACATCGGCGGCTAATACTTGCAGGCTTTCACCCGGCTTCTGCCGTCTTGTCTTCAATTCAGTCCTGTAAAATCGGGTAAGGTGACTGTCTCCAAATCGGGATTCCAAGGCTCTTTCAATAGTTGTTAGGTTCGTCAGATTACCAGCTGGGATTCCTTGAAGAACCTCTGCCGCATACCCTCGGAGAGATGCCACAAGTTGACTAGCTTTCACTCGACCCGTCCATCCGTTTGAAGAGCTCACAACGTCAAATTGCGTCTTAAAAACAGACCAGGACGTCTGCCCGTCAAATGTCAAGGGTTTGTCTGTCGGTCTAGAACATATGACTTCTGAACTTGGCAGCGAATTGATTGGTCTTTCCTCAAGATAGCAAAGCCTCTTCTCCAGGACGCTGATCTTCTCTTGGACTTCACTCTTTACTTCGTTAATCTCCCTCTTTTCACACTTTGAACATCTTCTTCAACAAAACATATTGTAGCAAAAACTCAAGGGAAATCTATTTTCACATATGACATTGAAGAAGGGGATAAAACTTGTCAATGCAAAATAAGGTGTGAGGAATGCAATATTTGCATTCATTCCTTCTCGTGTAGTTGTGCGGATTATTGTGCAAGATTCATTATTTGCAAACACATTCACTTTATCCATAAAGAGAGCAGTGTAGGTGAAACATCAGTGGAAACGAGAAGACTTGGAACACTCCAATCATAATTATATTGTAGATGAAAATTATAATGAAAAGCATGAAATAGAAAAAGATGCAATTGTACCCATGTTATATATTCACGCTCATAGATGGCGTTACTGTCGCGAATAATTTTTATTTGTATTCTGAAATTGAAATCAGCAGAGGAGAAGTGGCATCGATAGTGTTGAGTATGATGTCCTAAGTTGCTGTAGTCAATCATGAGAGATTTTTGAATAAAAAAAGTAATTTTACTAGTAACAAAAATATTATTGAGATTTAAATAACATAAGTGGTCCGCCGACCTGCAGAACAGCAAAAAGATGGATTGTTCGTTCATTGGAAAGTTTCGTATTGAACATTAAATAATGGTGAATGTGACTGTTTAATGGAAGTTTCAACTTTACTGGATTATAGTTTTTGTTTCATCAGTATTGGATTACAATTGGGTCCGTTTCGTTTTGGGTAACTGTGAGTACACTTTTTGTTTATTTTAGTATGTTTTCCAAAATGGTGTATTAGTTTCATTGTATGAGTTGCATATATTTAGAGTTCTCCTTTCAATCAAAATGCTTTCAAAACTTAAAAAGAGTGAATTAATCGAAGTTGCCGAAGAACTAGAAATCAGTGTTCCAGTAAGTGCCAAAGTACTTACTATTAAAGATTTAATTGAAAAGAGCGATATTTATAAAAATAATCTTGAAGTCGTAAAAACTGTAGTTGAATCAATAATTGAAAAGAAAAAAGATTACGAAAAAAATGAAGCACGAAAGCTAGAATTAGAAAGATTGAAACTCGCGCAATTAGAAAGACAACTTGAGCTCGCGAATTTACAAAAAGTAACACATAATGTTAATGTGTCAAGTAGCGATTCCGATTTAAATTCCAGTTTAGAATGGTTGATGAAAAGTGTCAAAACCTTAACAATACCAGTTCCGACACGTGCAGAATCGTATAATTTATTTTCCAATCGCTTGAAAGAGCTTTCAAAACCAAAAATGTCCCAGAACAATTTAAGTCAGAAATTCTATTAAATATCTTGGGCGAAAGGGCTACCAATTTAACGATATATTTAAGTGAGGATGAATTGTGTATGTATGACAAATTAAAAGAATTAGTATTAAAAGAATTTCAATCCACACCACAAGAAGTATTAAATAATTTCCGTAAAGCGAAAAAACGCCCAAACGAAAGTTATATCCAATTTGCCTCGCGACTTAGTGCAGCATTTGATTACTATTGTCAATTAAGAAAGGTAAATGATTTCAAGGGAGTTTGTGAACTTATGGTTTCCGAAAAAATATTTGATTCATTAGATCGTGAATTACAAATTCATATTGGCGTGAAACAAGGAGAATCTTGGTATGTGCCACCAGATTTGGCTAGGCATTGCGATATTTATGCAGCGTCAAAATTCAAAAACGATAGTAATGTGTTCTCAAGGCCGCAAGTCGTAATTCAGTCGCAAAAATATCGTAAAGAATACAGTCCACAAAAGGTATTTGTATCGGAGGTTAAAACTCCAAAATGTGTAGTCTGTAAATCTAATGAAAATCATTCTCTTAATGTGCTTGTTAAAGAGAGAATTGAGGTTGTTAAAAATAAGCAGTTATGTTTTAATTGCTTAAATCATCACAAAGTGGCTAATTGTTATTCAAAATCTAACTGTTATGTTTGCAAAAGAAGGCATAACACACTTTTGCATATAGAAGAAAATGCAACCGAAGCTCGTTCGGAAAATGAAAGCTTAGCATTAAATCCAAGGTCAAATGTATTTGTTCCGCGAATAGAAAATCCCGATCCCAGTATTAATTCTCCATCGAATGTGCCACTTGCGAGCACTACACATTCATTCACTGCAACAAGTGTAAATGCAAAAAAGATGGTTTTATTAAGTACTGCGAAGGTCATGATTCAAAATAGTTTAGGAATATTTACGAGCGCACGTGCGTTGCTAGATGTTGGTAGTATGAGTCATTTCGTTTCGAAACGTTTAGCCGACAAATTGAATTTGAAAAAACAAAAACGAAGCATAGTGGTCTCCGGATTAAATCAGTCTTCTTCTGTTGTTAATAGGATTGTAAAAACAAAAATTTCGAACGGTAGTGGAAGTTTTGAAAAAGAAATTGAGTTATTAGTAGTACCGGAAATAACAGATCATTTACCCTCCAGGCAATTTGACATTAATACGCTAGAATTAGGTAATTTCAAATTAGCAGATGTGAGTTTCAATAAACCTGGAGAGGTGGATATCTTATTAGGTGCCCAAATATTTTACGAACTTTTGAGAACGGGTCAAATTAGGTTTCCGGATTCAGAAATTGCTTTTCAAAATACAGTGTTTGGGTATGTTGCTACCGGAAGTGTTCCAATCGAGAACAAAACTACTTTTCATTGTGGATTAATAATAGAGGATTTGGATGCAAATTTAAGGAAATTTTGGGAAATTGAGGAAGTTGAAGGGGAAAAATTACCAGATGAGGAGAGTTTAATTTGTGAGGATCACTTTATGAAGACACATTTCAGAAAGGACAATGGAACCTATGTAGTTAAAATGCCGTTTAAGATAGAGCCCCCATGTTTAGGCGAGTCAAAACACATAGCAATTAAAAGATTTAATTCTCTTTGGAAACGTTTGGAAGGAGATCCTGAGTATTTGCAACTCTACCGGGAATTTTTAACAGAGTATGAGAATTTGGGGCATATGCAGGCAACTTCTGAAACTCCAAAATATTTCATGCCTCATCAAGGTGTTTTTAGGCCAGAGAGTAGTACCACCAAATTACGCGTGGTTTTTAACGCATCAGAGGCAACGTCATCTGGACAATCGCTCAATGATAACTTATATTCAGGATCGGTTGTCCAAGATGATTTGTTCGCTATTTTGTTGCGGTTTCGAAAACATTCTGTAGTTTTCACTGCCGATATAAAAAAGATGTATCGTCAAATTTGGATACATCCAGATCAGTGTGATTTACAATGTATTTTTTGGAAAAGTTTAAAGGAAGAGAAATTACGCATATTTAAGTTGCTCACTGTTACCTACGGAACCAAGTGCGCTCCTTACTTGGCAACAAGAGTACTTCAACAATTATGTTGGGATGAACAAAACAGGTATCCTTTAGCTGCCGCTGCTGGTAAAGACTTTTACGTCGACGATATTCTAAGTGGTACCGAGGATTTATCTTCTGCCATTGAACTACAAGACCAGTTAATTCTGTTGTTAAAATCAGCGGGCATGGAGCTTCATAAGTGGAGTTCAAATAATCCTAGTCTGTTACACAATGTTCCAACGTCGGACCGAGAATACAATTTTGATAATCCCAACTCAACAACATTAAAAACCTTGGGATTACAATTTAACCCTAAAAAGGACACATTTTGTTTTAGTGTTCAAAAAATTGTGAGTCCAGCAACAAAGCGAACAATGCTATCTGATATTTCCAGATTGTTTGACCCATTAGGTCTCTTAGGACCTTTGATAATTACAGCCAAGATTTTCTTGCAGAAATTATGGATTTTAAAAATTGATTGGGACGATGAAGTTCCTTTACACTTAAGTAGAGAGTGGGAAAAATTCAGTTCTGAATTGAGTCAATTAAAAAATTTAACTGTAGAACGACATGTTTTAACTTCTAAGGCACTGAAAGTTGACCTTATAGGCTTCGGAGATGCTTCGAAAGATGCATATGGTTGTGCCGTCTACATTAGATCTGTATCAAGTTATGGTGACATTAAAGTGTCACTCTTGTGCAGCAAATCTCGAGTGGCTCCCATCAAGGAAATAAGTATTCCACGTTTAGAACTTTGTGCTGCTGAATTACTTTCAAAACTTATCGTAAAGGTTATATCATCATTACAACTTGAATTTCATGAAATACATTTGTACTCAGACTCTACCGCGGTGCTGGCTTGGATTAAAACTCCACCCAGCTCTCTGAAGGTATTTGTAGCTAATCGTGTCACCAAAATTCAAGAGAATACAAAGGATTTTCATTGGCATTATGTTAAAACTGCTGAGAATCCCGCAGACTTAATCTCACGAGGTATTTTTCCTTCAAAGATCCAACAATTAGACATTTGGTGGAATGGACCTTCTTTCTTGTCATCTAGTAGCTGGCCACACTTCAAGGACAATCCTGATGTTTCAGATGATGAATATCTTCTAGAGGTTAAAGGAACTGAAAAGAACTCAGAACTAAATAAGGATTCTATGATTCACCTTTCTCTTTGTACTACTCCTAGTTTTTTAGAGTGTCTTTTTGAAATAAGTAACTATTACATTAACATCATTCGTGTTTTAAGTTATGTTTCCAGGTTTGTCAATAACTTAAAAGACGCAGTGAAGATAACAGGTCCACTGAATGCAAGGGAGTTGAATGCAGCAGAGGCATTCTTACTTAAAGGTGTCCAAACCCAGACCTTTACTAAGGATATTAATAGTCTCCAAAACCAACACTGTGTGCCTCCAGGTAGTAAATTAAAAACTTTGAATCCTTTCTTGGATTCTAAGGGATTGTTAAGAGTCGGAGGACGGTTAGGTAATAATAATTTGAGTTTTAATAAAAAGCATCAAATAATTTTGCCAAAGGGTCACAGGTTAACTCTAATTATAATAGAACATTTTCATAAAAAATATTTACATATTGGTGCTTCTTCTTTACTCTATCTTGTTAGAGAAAAATTTTGGCCTCTAAATGGACGTAATAGTTGTAGAAAAATTGTTCATCAATGTATCATTTGTTTCAAAGTCCAACCAACTGTGTCGACTCAAATCATGGGCAATTTGCCCAAGGAAAGAGTTTCTCCAGATTTTGCTTTTAATTGTGCTGGAGCCGATTTCTGTGGGCCGTTTTATATTAAGAGTAAAGCTCAGCGTAAAGGTGCTTTACAGAAAGTTTATATTTGTATTTTTGTGTGCTTTTGTTTTAAGGCTGTGCACATTGAGATCGTTTCTGATTTGTCTTCAAATTCATTTATTGCAGCTCTAAAGAGATTCATGGCTCGAAGAGGTAAGTGTGCAAGGTTGTTTTCAGATAATGGACGGAATTTTGTAGGAGCTAATAAAGAAATTAAAACGCAGTCTAGTACTTGTAAAAGAGCCATTTCAAAAATTTGTGTATTGCCTATGGTACATAATTAATGTGTAATCTTTAATTTTGTAAATATGAGTTTTGTATTATTGTTTCTTATATATATGTATCGATTATTGTGTATCTTGTGTTTTTACAAATTTGTGTAAAAGTTGTATTACTGTTTGTGTTAGTGAACTTCTGTAATTTCTTGAAACCCTGGGGTTTCAAGGTGGGGAGTATGTTATATATTCACGCTCATAGATGGCGTTACTGTCGCGAATAATTTTTATTTGTATTCTGAAATTGAAATCAGCAGAGGAGAAGTGGCATCGATAGTGTTGAGTATGATGTCCTAAGTTGCTGTAGTCAATCATGAGAGATTTTTGAATAAAAAAAAGTAATTTTACTAGTAACAAAAATGTTATTGAGATTTAAATAACAACCCACTATGCGTTAATGTTTCACTAAATGCTGAAATCCAAAATTTAATAAAGGAATGGATAAAAGCATAGCATTGTTACAAATATGAAATGTTGCTTCCCAGCAATACTGATCGTATGGTTGCTAAGAGACGTTCACAAGCTATCTAGACGCCAAGGAGGGAAAGCAGGAATTCGACTTCCGGCCTTGGCGACAAAAATTGGCATCACGAATCTTCAAGTAAAATCTAGTTTCGTCAAGAAGTTTCCAGAACAGGACCGAAACATTGGAGAACTTCCTATGTGACGTCACATCTGATCTTCAAGGTATAAATAGACAGAGCCGCTGATCGGGAGTTAGTTCACTAAGGGTTTTAACACCAGAAGAATCACTGGAGCCCTCTTCCTAGACGTCAGTAAGGCCTTCGATAAGGTTTCGCACGAAGGCCTTATCTATAAATTAATTTTACTGAAATTCCCTACATACCTTATAAAAACCATCAATAGCTTCATCAGTAACAGATTCTTCCAAGTCTCACTACAATATGCCACAGCCTCCACAAGAACGATGCAAGCCGGAACAGCCCAAGGAAGTAATCTCTCTCCTGCCTTATTTAAAATATACACAAAAGACATCCCATGCAAAGAAGACATACAGATTTGCCTTTTCGCAGATGATGCGGCATTCTTATGTCAGAAAAAAAGGTCGAATGATATCAGAAATTCTCTCCAAAAATACCTGAAAAGCTATGAAAAGTGGCTCTCGAAATGGAAAATAAAAATAAACCCTACCAAATCACAAGCCATCTTCTTCAACAAAAGATTGATAAAAAATGCAAATCCACTAGAGCTTTTTGGACAACAAATACAATGGACCACATCCACGAAATACCTGGGAGTCACCCTGGACAGGGAACTAACTTATTTACAACATGCCAAAGATGTCGCAAGAAATTACTGGAAGAAGCACTTTTCACTTATAAAGTTTATAGGAAGAAAAGAAAAATTAACTTTAGCCAATAAGGTGCTCATATACAAACAGATACTTAGGCCTAGCCTTCTGTATGCCTGTTCCATATGGGGAACCATCAGTGCCAATCAAATAAATAAATTACAACTAATACAGAACAAGGCATTAAGAACAATAGCAAATGCACCAAAGTATATATCTCTCAAATATCTCCATAACGACTTGAAAATAACCACCATTAAAGCAGAATTTCAAAAACAAGCAGAAAAATTTTACTCAAAAGTCGTACAACATCCTAACCCCACCATCTCAGAGCAGGCAATTTTCTTTCAAATGACTGGAAAATATCCTTATCCCCACCAAACGGCGAGTAGAAGCTGAGGAGTTGCATTGACCGAAGAGGCAGAAAGGAAAGCCGGCCAGCATCCACTTTCAGACGGCAGAACCAGTACGTACTTTCCGTACCGGCCTGACCTAACAACTTTCTACCCACTTTTTTCTAAGTTCTTTCCTTAACCTCCTGACCAATGGGAAACTGTCTTATTCCCCCTCCTCTCCACTACCACCGCTCACCTAAACTTAAACCGAAGGTTCGAAGGTGTGTAAATTTACGGAGTACCTCCACATCAGAAATATTGAAAAAGAGAAAATTAAAGGAAGTTCCATAAACTGAGAAAAGATAGAAAAGTGCTAAATCGAAAGACATATGCCCGCCAACCGGGCATATGACGCAAAGCCGGTTCCCCTCGGCCGCTAGGCGGTCGAGCAAGAGCTCCGGTAAGGCAACCTCTGTTTCCACCGTCCCAGTCCCGAATGAAGAGAGGCCGGGGAATGTGGGAAAGTGTGGGGAGAATGGAGCGTTCGGATTGGTCGAGCGCTCAGAGAGGAGGAGAAGGGGAGAATCCGCCAGCGCACTGGTTTTTTCTCCGAGAGAAGGAGAGAAAGATAAAAGGAAAGTCCTTCGATACCGTTCGAACAAAAAAAAATCTACCGGAGTGGTCTTCCTGGACATTGCTAAAGCATTTGACAGAGTCTGGCTTAAAGGATTAACTTATAAAATGATAAATGACAATTTTCCTCCCCCCCTCATTCTTCTCATCCACTCCTACTGCAACGAACGTTTCTTCCAGGTCAGAATTAATGAATCCCTTTCCACCCCTCGTAAAATAAACTCAGGAGTAGCTCAAGGAAGTTTAATCGGACCATTTTTATTCAATTATTACCTAAATGATATTCCAAATTACTCACTCACAACTTTAAATATGTATGCAGATGATACGGCCATAGTCGCAAAATTTAAAAACCCCAAAACAGTAACTTTCGCCTTAAATAAACACCTTGATCTACTCCAAAATTACTTTAATAAATGGAAAATTAAAATTAACGTTGAAAAATCCAAAGCAGTTATTTTTACTAAAAGGAGAACAAACCCCCCACCTCCCACCTTCTTCCAAAAATAAATCCCTTGGGATACCTCCGCTAAATATTTAGGCTTAACATTCGACAAACATCTGACCTGGAAAAAACACATTCTAAACACCAGAGATAAATTCAGAAAAATTTCGCACAAAGTCTACCCATTAATTAATAGAAAATCTTCCATGAATCTACAAAACAAACTCCTCATCTATACTGCCATTATGAGACCCCTTATTAGCTACGCAGGCCCAATTTGGGCTTACTGCGCTAAAACAAATCTCAATATTCTTGAAACATCTCAGAGCTCTACTATTAGAATGATCACCAGGGCTTCCATGTACATGAAAAATAAAGATATCTACAAAGCACTTCAATTACCAACTTTCAAACAACACATTCAAAAACTCGCCTCAAGGTTTTTTAACTCTCTCGAAAATATAAATAACCCAAATATTCAAAATCTAGAATTATACTCAATAAATTCTAAAACCAAAAGACCCAGGAAAATACTTTTTGACTACAACCCGCCTCAATTCACCCACAATTCATATTTTTAAGCTCCGCCCATCCAACTTATAGTAACTTTCACTCATACGCTGGCAGCCACTAGCAGCATCGCTTCAACTCACTCAACAGCTAATCCAATAGCTTGTTCTCATCATCCATCTCTGCAATTTCTTTTCGACTCTCGGTTCTTCGATTCCCAATGCAGTTCAACGCTCATCCAATAGATGGCGCCATGATCTCCTCAACTTCAAACATCCATATCTTTGCTTCTCTCCATCCAATCCTCAAGATTTTTACAACCAAACTCAACAAGGACATTCTCCACTACTATAAACATCCACCATTCCAAAGAGACTTTTATTTTGCAAGATTTGGGCTTGTGGAGCGCTCCGCGCTCTGGGCGCCCATTGAACTTCAACGTCAACGCCGTTCGAACAAAATTAACTATTGTCGGTGACATAGCGAGTGTCGGAAGGTTTAAAATTTAAAAATATATATGAGATGATGGCCCTAGGACGCGGGGAATAAAGTCGAAGAAAAGTAATTTGGAATAATTAGAAGGAAATGATCTTTAACAAAATTTCGGACAGGATATTTTTGAATAATCTGGGTTTTTTAAAATATAAAAGAAGGGTGAATGTCTATCAGTAATTACGAAGACTGATAGGCAGGTAGAGAAAGTTGAATTTATAGAGTTAATTTAGAATTAAAAATTTTTAAAAATTTAAAAATAAACAACAGTGCTAGTGGGTACCCAGGGGACACCACTAGTTTGCTGTACCGGATTTGTAATCCAAATGAGGTACTGAGGTTGCACCGTGTGAGCTCTTTTGATAGATGGAAAATTTTGGAACGTTTGTTCCAGGAGAGCTCTGGGGCGTTTAACTGCAGTTTTACGCTCCGGTTTGATGTTGTAATTTGGTTGCGACCTCAGTAGCGCATTGGGGTGGTTTGGTAAGTTTTTGAAAAAGTTTTTAGAGAGTTTTTTAATATACTCCATGATGGGTTCAATTTTTAAGTCCCTGTAAATGACTTCATTCCTGACAAACCAGGGAGCATTGACAATTTTCCTGACAAAGGAATTGGTGGAAATGTGCAATTTCTTAAGGTGAATCATGGCACTAGCCCCCCAAATTTGGGATGCATATGTCATGACCGGTCTTACAAGAGTTTTGTAAAGCAAAACTTTGTGTCTGATCGCCAATGAACTTTTACGGCCTATGATTTTATTAACCTGGAAATGAGTCGCTCTGCCCTTATCGCAGACGTACTCAATTTGTTTTGAAAAAGTTAATTTTGAGTCCAGAATGCACCCTAGGTATTTATAATGATTAACCCAGGGCACTGGTTGGTCGAAAATTTTTAGTGGAGCCAGGTTAGGAGGTCTCGATTTTTGAGCGAACAATATGGCTGCACTTTTGGATGCGTTAACTTTGATTTTCCAGTTCATGAGCCAGAGCTCTAACTGGGAGATATGGTGTTGTAGATAGGAGAGGACGACGGGCACACTCCTATTTTGAGTCAGCACAGCAGTATCATCAGCAAATAATGCTAACTTAGTATTGATAGTCTGGGGTATGTCGTTCACATACAAATTGAAGAGGGCGGGGCCAAGCAAACTTCCTTGTGGGACAGATGATTTGATTGGTCGAGCAGTGGAGACGGTGTGTGCTACCCGAACTCTAAAGGAACGGTTCGAAAGATAGCAAAAAATGGTTTTGATAAGGTTTGGATTAAAATTTAATCGCATGAGTTTATAAATGAGACCAAGGTGCCAAATTTTATCAAAAGCCTTGGCTACATCCAAGAAAAGTATACCCGTGGTGAGTGATTGTTCGTAGCCGGAGTGAATCAATTCAGTGACTCGTAGTAACTGATGAATGGTGCTGCTTTTAGGTACGAAGCCACATTGCTGCGGAATAATTATGTTATTCGCAGAAATATGCTGATTCAAGCGACGAAGAATCACAAATTCGTATACTTTACTTAAGCTACTAAGCAAAGAAATGGGTCTATAATTTTGAGGGAGATCTGGTGCCGATCCGCTTTTATGTATCGGTACCACCACGGCAGTTTTCCACTTGTGTGGAAAGTAGGAGTTTTTTAACATGCAGTTAAGCAAAAATGTTAAAAATACAATATATTTATGGGGAAAACATTTGATCATGCGATTAGTAATACCATCTGCCCCGGGAGCTTTTTTGGGATTGATTTTAAAAATGTATTCCAGAATTTCCGTCGGTTTAGTGGGTTCTATGGGAAGAGGGGTGGGGACCGTCAAGCGGCCACCCTCCCGATCAGTGTCCGCAGCGAAGGGTGCTGCACTTTCGTCCTGCGGCGGCTTTACCGGTCGGGCTACGGCCGGCTCGGAGAGAAAATTGTTTACAGCTTGTTTGACCTGCGCCGAGAACTCTGGGTTTTCGACGTCCAGGTTTGGGGAAAACTGTTTTTCCAGACTATCAGCAATTACCTCTGCCTTCTCAATGGGGTAAATTGCAGTGCTGCTGGCTGCGCCCTTTAGGGGCGGAATGTGTTGAGGAGGTCTTCTGAGGAATTTAGCTTTACGCCAAAGTGAATTATCCTCTGGATTTAGGGCTGCGATATCTGCATCCCATTGTTTTTTGGAGTGAGTTTTTATCTCCCTAGTTATCTCATGCTGGAGAGTGCGGAATTGATTTAGATAATCGGGGTCTCTAATTCTTTGCCAAAGTCGCCGCACTCTGTTTCGCTGCTTAATTTTTTCCTTGATTTCAGCTGGGAGGGTGCGTGGAGGGTTTTTAAATTTTGGTTTTGAGGCGGCAGCGTATGCCTCGGATAGATTTTGATTGAGTGTGCTTATTGC
Source organism: Nephila pilipes (assembly GCA_019974015.1). Classification (NCBI taxonomy): domain Eukaryota; kingdom Metazoa; phylum Arthropoda; class Arachnida; order Araneae; family Nephilidae; genus Nephila; species Nephila pilipes. The sequence goes on along the minus strand of BMAW01001612.1, from coordinate 62,844 downwards.
ATTCTCAATGTCATCATTGCTGTTAATTTTGATACTAGGAATATTTTTATTCCTCAATATAAATTTAAAATTATCCCAATTTGTGGATAATTGCTCTGGGATTTTAATGAGGGCAGAGTCAATTTTGAAATTTTGAACGACCGGAAGATGATCCGAGCTCAGAGCGTTGAGTGTTCGGATATTGTAAGAAAAGGGGATGTTTTTAAGAATTGCTAGATCAATGATGGAACCTTCCGATCTATTGGTGGGAGTGCGAGTAATAGCCTGAGGTGCGGCTATTCTCACATTTCGCATACTATGAAGGGTGCTAAGCAGTAAACGGCCAAATTTATTTGATCTAGCATTGTTCCACGCTACGTGTTTAGCGTTTAGGTCACCAGCAATGATAACGTTATTCCCAATGTTTAAAAGTTTTTTAAACTCCTCCACGGGAAACCTATTATAAAGCCTTTTGTGACGGGCGTATGCGGAAACGATTCTGAGTGGGGGGGGAGTTATTAATTTTGATTTCTATGGCAGTAGCATCCATGTTATCTAGTTTTGGTAGGGGGACTCTGCTTTGAACAAGGTTGTTCTTACAATAGATAGCAGTGCCTCCATATGTTCGATGGGTAGTAATGTCGATTCTGTCGTCTTTATTTAGACGATAGTTGGCGATCTGGGGTTCGATGCCTGGTTGAAGCACGGTTTCCTGAACCAAGAAAACATCAAAGTTTTGCTCGTGAACAAAATCACGAACCTCCTAAATTTTTGGGCGCAGAGAGTTTGCGTTCCAAAATCCAATCTTAAGTTCTTGCACATTCGGGCTATTGAATGTTAAGCTTAAGTTTTAAAGAAGCCCATAATAGGCTTCAAAGATAATATAGGATCGGTCAATATCCGTGGATGCAACACGGAGGGCAGGAAGTGAATTCCTAAATGCCGTGACAAGAGCGCTTCTATTGACGCTCGTGTCTGCGATCATTTCAAAAAGGTCCTTTAGCATACCGGCGTTGAATCGAGCATCTCCGGTAGCTCTAGGAGGGGGAGGGAGGGTGGCGCGCGGACGCTCCGTGGTTTCTCCCCGCAGTGCTGCTGAGTACTGCAGGGTCGGTTCTACCTTCCGATACCCAGAGATGTCGGGGCGGGGAGGTGGGGGTGGCTGCTTTTTGATTGGCTGCTTGGCGCTGCCGATGTTTTTGGTTGTTTCATGAGTTTTTGCTCCCTTTTTGTTGGTTTTTTGGGAGTTTGCAGGATGCCTTGGACATCTGCGCCAATTTGCGGCGTGTTCGCCAGAGCAATTTGCGCATTTGAGAGGGTCCTCATAAGTCCTGTCACAATCTTTGGCAGGGTGGGGACCGGCACATTTGACGCATCTGACTGGTAGGTGACATACCTCAGATGAGTGAAACCAACCTTGGCAGCGCCAGCATTGGTTATATTTCTTTCCTTTATAGTGCTCGATGTGCACTCTCGTGCCGAAGAGCTCGTTAAAGGAAAAAAAATTTTCTGCGTCAGGGGTGTTAACCAGTTGGATATAAAATAAAGGCATGGGCGCTTTGGTGCGAAATTTGGTTAGTTGCGTGATCTTATGGATATTAAATCCTTCTTCCTGAAACGCAGCTTTTATTTCTTCGCAGTCGGTGTTTGACGGTAGTCCACGGACAACTACCTTAATCGGGCGTTGTTCCTTCAACATAAAGGATTTAAATTCCACGCCGGATTTTTCAAAGAACGTTGATAACGTTCGGTATTCGTCCGCGGTTGCAACCGTGACTTTGAAGAATCGACCAGTCAATTTAGACTGGACGGAGGGGGCACGTAATTTTGCCAAGGTGATAAGAGTTCTCCAATCCCCCTTCGGGTTAACGAAAAAGGGGGGGTTGGAGGTTTTGGGGGGGAAGCAGCCACCACCGGATCAAGGATATTGACGTCGACATCAGGATCTGATGTTGGGACGTCTTCAGCAATATTAACAGTAGGGGCAGCCTTAGGGGCTTTCCTAGTGAGGTGTTTAGGGGGAGAGATAAATCCCTCGCTATCCCTTGTTCTCTTAACTGATTTTTTCCCTTGAGAGGCAGAGTCAGTTCTGTCTTGAGTAAGGGGTGCAGCAGCAATCGTTGCAGTGGCAGTTTCTTGCGTGGAGGCAGGTTTAGGAGGCTTCTGGATCATGGCATCCAGCTCCTTTTCGCTAGCAGGGAGTTTAAAGAGGGAGACGTCGCCCAAGTGGGCTAGTACCTTGTCAAGGTTCTCACCTGCTTTTCGTAATTCTTCATGGATCCTGAGGAACTCCGGATCGTCTTTTTTGGTTAGGCCTAGTTTCCTGGCCCAAGCAGCATAGGCATTTCGGCCCTGGATGGCTCTCCTGGTCGTACTGAAGTTTTTCACGAAGAAATCTTCATTGTAGACTCTACTGTATGGGGAGGCAGTAATGGCCGCACCTTGATCAATAATTTCGTTTTCATCATTAGCGTTTTGCTCCATAGCAGTTTCGGTCCTATCGGACCAGTTGTTCTGCGCGTCCATCATGGATGAAGGCTCAGACGAGAATCACCTAAACTTAAACCTTTACTCCACAATCTAACTTTCCTCTCTCTTTCTGATTGGACGAGTTGCTTGCACACCCGCACTCACCCACTCTACCCTTCCATCGGGTTAGGAGCCTGCACACCCGCTCCTACCCCACTCACTAACTCCCGATTGGCTGAGATGCTTGCACACCCGCACTCACCATCATCACCATTCGGATTGGACAAGAGCCTGCACACCCGCACTCGCCCACTCCCCCACGATATGAGAAATCTTGGAGGTTTCTCTTTTTTCTTTTTGACCGCCGAAACCAATTAATTACGAACGCAGATAATTCGCCCCCTGCATCCTACCCTTGCTGCCACAACTGGAACCCTCCCATCGCTACTTATACAGGCTTTAAAGCTTACTACTTTATTTCTGTTAACCACTATCTACGACCCACTATACACTGAGAAAAAGCGCACATCAAATGTGAGCTGGAACTCGTTTTGAATGTATCCCCACTTAGTCTTTCGGAGTGAAAGCGATGATCGTGCTTGCTTTGCAAACTGCGTGATTTTGTTTAAAACTGTGGATTGCTGTTCATTTAGTGCTGCAAATTTGTGCAAGTACGATCTTGTTGTCGTCTGTGCTTTCTGTTTTATTATTATTTAAAGAATAAATTACTATCTTTCTAGTATTCTGCTTGTCGGACTGTTCACCTACACACATCGGACAATTTTCGTAACAGTATAATGTAGCAACATGCTTAAAAAATACTACATCTATTGAAGAGGTGCATAGAATCAAAAGATCTATGAATGCCTTAAAAACAAGCATAAATAGTTCTAAAACAATGACAAACCTTTCAGGTTTACCAGCAGCACAACCAAAAGTGGCCTGTGCTCTGTCGAATAAAACCATTGAACAACAAAGATTTGTTATAAAAAAAAAAGAAAACTTTCTAAGCAAAGCAGAAGTTGCCCAATAGATATACAGAAACATCAAAACAAGAATGAGAATGGTTGTTACCAGTCCAAATATGATTGGAAATTTTCGTGTGGAGAAAAGCAGTCATTGTTTTCTGGTTTTTAAGTGTCATTCGACATTTTCCCATTCAGTCAGTGCATCATTCAGCATCTTATGAAACATTATGATTTACAGTAAACCTGAATTTTTCACCGCACATTCCACAAATTAATTTGTTAGAGATCGGCTTACTTTTTTCAGGATGAAATTTTCTAGTGTGTTTGTACAAACTTTTTTTTCGCTCCAAATGTTACGCCGCATGTATTACACAGTGATCGTTCCTTTGGGCCTGAAAAGAGTCGTTTGTTTTCCAATTTTTGAGTAGACATTTTTCGCACATGACAAATTTAAGCCTAACGCTCAACGAAGTAAACCTCACGTTCGGATTGAGCGCCTTCATTGGGATCCCAAACTGCGCATGCGCCTCCTCAGAGGCATCATGAAATTGTCCTACGTATGATTTTTAATAGACTCTTCCATCCCGTAGGGTTCCTGTTTTCAAAGAGACGCTAGTGAGAGAGAGATGCTCTGAGGTTCGCGAGCGGGCGACTTCAGCTAACCTTCAGCTCCCGCGAAGGGGGCTCTTGGTAAATGTCCATACTGACCGCGAGAAGGCGATTAGGATCAAAAATTATCTTACGTGCGAAAAACGGCATAGTGAATCCCCGACGCTGAATTTCTTTTACGTTCTACAAACAACAGGGTACAAATAATCAAAACTGTAATCATCATCTACATATCTAACATACATAAACGGACATTGTTACTTGAAATGGGGTGAATGGTATAATTTCTATGCCAACACACCCATATATATATATATATATATATATTTCTGGTGATAAAAAATTTAAAAAACATATTTTAGCGGATTTAAACTTTCTTAATTCGAGTCGAATCAGCATATCCTTGAAATGACCTTGAAGAGTTTATGTATTATCTGGTTGTCTAATATTTTAAACGACTCGTATCAAAGAGCTCATTTCGAATCTGCAATTTAATTTTAAGCGTCTGTGCAAATTTTTGTTTCAAGGCCAAATCTGAATTTAAAAAAACTTTGACATCCCCTAACCAATTTTGTTCAGTTAAACTCTTTAAGACCGTTCCAAATATAATGTTTATTTAGTTCCTAGCACGATTAATTTGCGAGACATTCCAATTTGATCTTAAAACTGATAAGCGAAAAAATTGAGCTAGATCCATAAAATTGGATGTCAAACTCGGCGCTTTTATATCAATTAGCCAAATTTGACTCGGTTTTATGATATCTCTATTAGTATTGTAGACTCTTTAAACAACATTTAAATTTATCAAAATTTTTTTCAAAATACAAGGCACGTTTAATAAAGCTGACTGAATTATAATTTGCGTGGAAACAAATGTTACAAAAATATCATAAGTTTTTGAATATTTCACGATAATTAATCACGATACAAATTAAAAATTGTAATAACAGCTGAAAATTTGTTCTAAATTGAGACCAGTTAACCTCTACCGAAATATAAACGCATAATAACTAATTACAAAATGGACGCATAGAAACAAATGTTACAGAAATATTACTAATTTTAGAATAATTCACTATTACGAGTCACAATACACTTTAGGAAATTGCAATATTTTCGAAGAAAAATTTATTTACATTTAGAAATTAGAATACAAAGTAAACCTCTATCGAAATATAAACACGCAGAATCAAATGTTACAAAATAATTCTCGATTAAATGTACAGAAACAAATGTTACAAAATCCTTACTGGTTTTAGAATAATTCCAACAAAAGTTTTAGAATAACTCTAATAAAAGTTTAAATAATTCCAAATTTGAAATCAAATTCGTACCAACTTTATTATCTTAAATTTCGAATTTTCTTTTAGAAAATTTTATGAATTACATATATATTTTATAAATACAAAATGAAATGTACTTTCCGGACAAAGAGAAATAATATGCTCCACATCTAAATCCAATCTTTTCGGAATATAATCAAAAAATGATACATTTGAAAATAAATCTTAGCACAAATAGAGTTTTTCCACACACATGACAAAACTCCTGGTGTTTCGAAAACGCAATAATCTTCATAAAATCTTAATAATAATTAGTTTTTTTAAAAAAAATTGGGTCCCCATACAAGTTCTCTTTAATTTCCAATTTTGCTGCAACTATAAACGGGAGAAACTTTGGTCATTACGTCACTAGTTTCACTTCCAGGAATTAAAGTTTTGTCTCATTCCAACCGAAACTTTTATTCAAAGACACTTGTATTATATTTAAATGCTTTAAAACGACGAAAATTAATGTTCTGAGGTGGACAAACTTTGAATCAAGACTGGATCCCAATTTTGGTAAGTTTTTATCTAAAAAATGGATTTTTATAACTTACCTAGCTTATCGTGTCAGGCGTAGTTTTTTCTGAATCTACTCGTCCAGACATTTTCAACGGTACCTCGCACGAGTTCCTACGACCATATTTTAGGAGTTATTCGAGTTTTAAGATTGTACATGAGTACCAAACTTCAGTTCAAAAGTACTGAAAATTAAAATTTGGAGATTTACTTTCGAGTTTGGTGTCGAACGATAGATCTCGAAGAGAAGATTACGATTATGAATTTTTCTTTTCTTTCTTTCTTTTTTTTTGAATTTTGAATTTTTTTTTTCCCAATTTCCCCCAAATTAAAAAAAATTAAATTTGATTAAAATTGTATCTTACGAACTAATAAAGATATACATTTAGTGTATGGTATCTACTGAATCTACTCTTTCGCTAAACTTTTATACAATTTTTATTAAAATTTAATTTCTTGAACTATTTTAAAATGTAAAGATTTATGAAGACAAATTTTTGTCCACAATATTTCGCGGAAGAAAATTTTTCTAATCCTTAAAAAAAAAAAATTTTAAGGATTAGAAAAATTTTCTGCTGAGAAATATTATAGGCTAAAAATGTAGTATTATATACGAGTTCCGTGCAAAAACCAAGATAAACAAAAATGGCTGATCCAGTTTGAGTTTTAGAAAAAAATTATTTGGCCATGAAAATCGAATAGGGAAGACTCAAGAGTGTTGTCGCTTTGACGTGTTCCCGATATAAAGACGAAATACAAAATTTAAAAGATGAACTTTTTCTCCCAACCTCGATGTGGAAAAGTACGTCTGCTAGATGAATAGGAAATTTGACTACAATTCCTATTCGATACCCGGATTTGTGCAACTGTATAGGACAGACTTAAATTCCTTCTGGACGGTAGAAAAAAAATTGATTTATTTAGAGATGTTGGAGACTGAGAAAAGTTGACACCGGACAAACGACATTTCATTTCTCACGGTTTGACCTTTTCTGCTACTAGTAACGATATCGTGAATAAAAATTTTGTGGAGCGCTTCGCATGAGAAATAAGAGTCGACGAAGCACATTGTTTTTACGGATTTCTAATTGCGGTCAAAACATTCATTCGGAAACTTACGGATTGCTGATTGAAACTCTTGTGAACAATTCAAAAGAATTGAATAATTTGTTTAAAACAGTCCAAGTGTCAAGAAAAAATCCGAATGGGTTTTGAGATGGAGCCGAAATCCATCGTTTGCCGAAACATTGGTGGAGAATAGAAAAAATATTCTATTCAGGATTTTCGGCAGCCATCTTTTGGTTAAAGAAAGGTGATTCGATACTAGGATTAACGTTTGGCAACAAATTGATTAATCGGGACATGGGATTAAGGGGGTCACTTCACGCAAATCGGTCAAAAAATCGATTTTTCAATTCTTTTTGAAAAAGAAACTACAAATCTTTCTGCGTCAAATGCAATTTAAATTTTTGTTCTAGCTAAACTAGAAGTATTTTAAATATTTTTTTAAAAAGTTGTTTACATGTGTCAAGATCCAAAACAGCTGATAGCCCCGCCCCCTTTCAAACCAAAACATATTATACATGCTTCTTTCCAGCCTTATCAAATTATTTTAAATTCATGAAAACAATTTTCATCGATCAGCAACTTGTTGAGGAACGAATTGAAGTGAATAGTAATAGGAGTTTGTTTACATTTTAACGTTTGTTATCGAATGCAACGTGCTATATTAGACTCGCCTAATGTAGACAATCTGTTCTTTTCGAAAACTTTTTTCATTTATGTTTTTCATTATGTCTCGGTTTAATGCTGAAACATTTAAGAAATAGAAATTTGAGAGAGATGTTTGTTTATTAAATAAAAGTTCTTTTAAAGTTATATAAGCTCAAAAATGTTTATAAATATGGTAAGTATGCTGGTATGGTAAGTGTCAATGTTATGTAGGTATGCTGGTGAGTATGAAGTTTTTTTAAATTCTTCTGATAAATTTAAGGAAATAATTGACATTTCTCTGTTTTCTTATTGCTTAAAATTATGTGTGTTATGCATAAAATGCAAGAAACATGGTATCCATATTAATTTTGGTCATCAAAACCAAGGTTTGGCTACAGAACTATTTATATGTAGTGAAAGTTGTGGTTTCAAACAACCAGTCCTTAATACTAGAGTCACTCAGAGTTTAACTAATAAAGGATATACTAATGTGCATGAAGTTAATACGAGACTTTCATATGCTATGAGATCAATTTGCAAAGGGTATGCTGCTGCGAAAGGGTTTTGCGGAGTGATGAATTTACCTCCCATTACTAAGCACTTTTATGAGTTATCATTAAATGATGCGATAGAGGAAGTCGCAAAAGATTCTATGGTAATATCTGCTAAAAAATATTTAATAGTGATGGAAATCCAAATGTACCTGTGGCTATTGATGGCGGCTGGCAAAAGGGGGGCTTGTTTCACTAAATGGTGTCGTGACAACATTTTGTGTCGAAACTGGAAAGGTTATTGATGCCGAAGTATTTTCCAGATATTCGTGCAATTTGAGGAATGGAAATGCACACAGTGAGAAGTATTTCGCAAATTTCTTTGGAAATAGTGGAGAACTGGAAGTTGAAGGGACACTCTGGATCTTTAATCACCCAGAGTCATTGCACACGCTGCGATATACTCAGTATTTGGGTCTTTGCCTCATTAGTGACGACAAATGGTGGGCATATAATAGGGCCATAATTAAATTAAAACTATATAAACACAAACATAACTTACCTGATGTTACTATGAATTGTATTAAACAATAGTTAGAGATTTTTCAAGTCCTGAACTACTCTCTAGATGTCTACATGGCAAAATTCAAAATTTAAATAGCATCATCTTTTACATAATCCCAATAAATGTATATGTGGAATTAGGAACTTTAAAAACTGGAAAGTATGAAACAATATCTCTATTTAATCAAGGATTCATTACAAAATTAAAAGTTTTGAATTTATTAAATGTTCAACCTGGATTTTATACATGTCGAGCATTTCAAGAAGCCGATCATGTTCACATAAAGAAAGTAAAATAGGCAGTTTTACAAAAAACCAATAAAGCTAGAATTAAAAACAGACTATTAAAATGTAGATAAGAAGATGATCTAGCAGATGACCCAAGCAATTCAAGCTTTGGTACTGGTATCTATTAGTGAATGGTAAGTTTGTACTTTAAATTGCATTTTCTCAAAAGTGTAAATTTCAACACAAAAGGAACATTTTTAAAAAACCTACTCATCATATGGCTTTGAAACTTGGTGCATGTATTACTAGTACATAGAGGCATATTTTAATGAGGGCTTTTGTCAAAAAAAGGTTTCAAAAAAATTTTAGAGGTTGAAATGTACACAAATTTTCTTTGTTTTTTAAATTTTCACGTGTTAATCCACATAATAATTTTTTTAAAAAAAACTAATTGAAATTTCAAAAAAAGCTCTCATTAAAATAATAAGAACTATTCAATAAATGAACAAAAAAAAATTGGTAACTCTACATCCAGTAAATTTTTTAAAAATGTTCCTTAAAATTGGTCATTTTTAACATTATGGAGATAGGGAAAAGGCTGCGTGAAGTGACCCCCTTAAATTACGAATTTGCATGACATTTACTCAACAATCATGTGGAAAACAGGCTCACACAAGACGAAATCGGTTCTTTTGTTTCGGATGCGGTGGATATCGAACAAGAGTTTTTGACAGAAGCATTCCTAGTGTCTCTCGTGGAAATGAATTGTACCTTAATGATGCAGTATGTCGAATCTGTGGCAGATGGATTACTGCGGAACTTGAAATACAAAAAGTGGAAAATCCTTTCGATTTCATGGAATGCGCAAGTCGAGACTGCGAAAATAAAGTTTTGTACAACTAGCAAATTTGTTCTTTTACTAGGAAACATTTTTATTCTTTGAAAATAATTTTTTTCGGAGTATATTTTAATTCAATTCAAAATTGTTTGTGCTGGAAGTTCGATTCTTATGCCAGACATTCGCGACTACAGCTCTTGTAAATTTGTATTTTCGGAAACATCCTCTACAAGAAAAAACGTTTTTCCTATCAAACAGTAGGGATATTTCATCAAGTAATATTTTCATATTAATAAGTCATATTTTCGTCTGATCTGAGAGTCGTTCCTCTGTACACTAGATTTCAGAATCATTTTTAAAACTCTACATTTCCTTTATATTTTTAACTAAAATATATATAGATAAATATATTTTATAAAATATTACATACACGACAAATAAAATTTTTTACTGATAACTCAATACAAACTTATCGGAATATATATATATATATATATATATATTTCTGGTGTAAGAATCTTTAGTGGTCGGTACTTTTTTTTCTATTTTATTTGTGCTGAAAATTCAAATAAAATATAAATGAAATTCAACAATATATAAGTTTCTTGATTAAATGATTGTTCCTCCATTTAAAATGATTGACTGTTTGTGATATGATATTTATTATTATATATATTACACTACAATAAATTGTTATTAATATACATTTCTAAAAAAAATACTTATGCTTGTTTTAAATCCTGAAATTAATCAAATTCCTTTAATATTTTTTTATTGCTTTAAATCTAGTACAATATTGAATTTTTTAAACTTTAAATAAAAAAAATCCATGGTAATTTTTCTTACCAAATTTTATGGATTTAGAAATGCATAAATATGGTCTGTTAAAATTGATCTTTTGCTTTAATATGTGCATCGATAATAAAAATACAGTGTAACACACTAATTTCAAAAGGAGACTGTAGATGGCGCCACCTTATGGGAATAATCCTCAAGGTCAGGGCGCGGCTATGTCGGTAACGGTAACGGCTAAAGTTACGAGGTACCTATTTAAAATATTAAACTTACCCTCTCATCATAATTTATAAATTTAATGAGCATAATTAGTTAAAGTTTTATCGTAATTTAAGTTGCTATCATAATTAGGATCAAGGCAACAAGCACCTGGGTGTTCGACAGAGTGAGGCGACTGCCGAAACTAGATGGAAATTAAAATTACGAGAGCGCGCACTGCTATTGGATGCCGTAGCAAGAGAAGCTAAGAAGCATACATAGCGGTGCGTGGGGTCTAGGTTAGGGGCGGGACTTCAGTTCGAAGACGAAAAACGGCTTCGAGAAAGCTGTCGTCCGCGGGATTTTGAGAGGTTATAACAAGGCGAAAAATAAGTTAAAATTAAATTGAGATAAAAAGAAATGCCGTACCGAAACCAATTTAGAGAAAAATGCAATTAAAAATTTTGAGGGAAAATTTAAAACGCGAGGAGATGAGTTTGAAAAACAAGAATTAAGCTGAATTTAGCGCTAAAAGCGACATCTGGTGACGAAAAATGTTAAGGATCTTAGGAAAATGTAGTTAAAAATTTAAATAGTATCTAATTTTCTAGAATTAAAGATTTTAAAATTTTGAGAGTTCTCGATAGTGTTACGCGAGGTCCATTTTGACCATGGGGCAGTGCCACTTATCGATGGGAAGTCCTGAATTTTGAAAATAATCAGGATATCACTGATGCATTACTTCAGTGCGCTCGCAGCCTTTTTAGGGCTGGGAAATGGACATATGAATGTCCGAGCGCGGCTCTCGGTCTTTTTTGCGAAGATGCGATTGACGCATCATACGCGGGGAGTTGCTGAAGCAGTGCATTAGGTATTTGAGGGATCCTGATGAAGAAATTTAATGATTGTTTTTTAATGAACTCTAGAATTGGTTCAATTTTTAGATCTTTATGCAGGACTTCATTCCGGACAAACCAGGGTGCATTTATCATTTTCCTAAGGTGTTTGTTTTGAAAGACGTGCAGTCGTTTCAAATGGGTGGTTGCAGCGGACGCCCAAATAGGCGATGCATACAACATGATCGGTCTTAAGATCGTCTTGTAGAGCAAGATTTTGTGCCTGATCGCCAGCTTGCTCTTACGAGAAATCAAGCGAGTGAGCAAACTGCTCATTCCGATAGCCTTTTGATGGGCATTTCGGATGTGGCGGGCAAAATTTAATTTGGCGTCTAAAATTAACCCTAGGTACTTATATTCAGTGACCCAGGGGACGGGTTGATCAAAAATGGTGACTGCTGGCAAATTGCCAATACACCGTTGTTTCGTAAAGAGGAGGCAAGCGCTTTTAGATGCATTAACTTTAATTTTCCAGTCAATGAGCCAGAGCTGTAAACGAGAAATGTATGTCTGCAATCTTTCAATAATTTTTCGATTGCAGATGTCTTGGGACATAATAGCAGTGTCATCAGCATACATTGCTAAGTGAATGTTGGCAGCCTTCGGGATGTCATTTACGTACAAAGAAAAAATTCTTGGACTTAAAATCGATCCCTGGGGGACTCCACTAAGGATTGGACGGGGGGAGGAGACTGCGTTTTCGACTCGAACTCTGAAACTGCGAGAGTCAAGGAACGAGTGTATAATTTTGATAAGTTGGTCCGAAATTCCAAGTCGCATCATCTTGGAAATGAGCCCATCATGCCAAATTTTATCAAAAGCTTTGGCAATATCGATAAAAAGCATACCCGTGGCTTTGTTATTGGAAAAGCCTTGCTGGACCGTCTCAGTAACTCTAAGTAACTGTGTTACTGTAGAGCACTTGGGAACAAAACCATGCTGCTCAGGAATAACAATATTCCTGGAATTGCAGAACTGGTCCAAGCGATTCAAAATAACACATTCATATGCTTTGCTCAGCGAACTGAGTAACGATATGGGCCGATAATTTTGAGGATTCGAATCATCTGAACTAGGCTTGAGAATGGGGACCACCACGGCGATCTTCCAAGCCTTAGGGAAGTAGCAGTTCTCCATTAAAAAGTTAAAGATCAGCGTGAGAAGAAAAATAAATTTAAGTGGGAGATTTTTAAGAATGCGATTAGAAATTAAATCCAATCCTGGAGCTTTCTTAATTTTGGTATTATGTATAAAGTCCAAAATTTCGCTAGCCTGGACTGGTTCCAGGTCTAGGCAAGTGGAGGAGGCCAAAAACCTTTGGACTTTCCGCGTAGTATGAGCTGAGAATCTGGGATTCTCGTCTTCATTTGGTTCGAATTGATTTTGAAGGCTATCAGCTATAACTTCCGCCTTTTCAATAGGAGCTACAGCAACACTGCCGAGGGCGCCCTTCAGGGGTGGAATGGTGTGAAAAGGCTTTGTGAGTCGGGAGGTTTCCCTCCAAAGGGTGTTTGTATCAGGCGATAGGCCTTCAATGTGTTTTTCCCATCTTTCCTGGGAAAAGTGTTTAATGTCTCGTTTAATCTCATTACTGAGTGTACGGAGTTCAGATTTAAGAGCCGGATTCCTACATCTTTGCCAGACTCTCCGTACATAATTTTAGCGACGAATTTTAGTTCTGATTTCTATAGGGAGTCTCAGAGGAGGAGGTTTAAATTTTGGTTTTGAGGCCGTCACAAGTGCCTCAGAAATAGTTACACCAATTTGCTCTATAGATTTTTCAATATCTTCATTGCTGGAGGTTTCTGGAATGGGGAGGGGTTTTGAATTTAAAATAAATTTAAAATTCTCCCAATTGGTAGAGAGTTGCTCTGGTAATTTTAAAAATGCAGAGTTAGTGTGAAGAGTCAAGATGACCGGTAAATGATCTGAGCTCAGATCATGGATGACTCTTATATCATAATTAAAAGGAATATTTTTAAAGATTGCAAGATCAATAATAGAATCCCTAGCCCCCGGTCGGGACCTAGGGTTAATGTGCGTAGGGGTGTACGGTGCAACAACCCTAGCACCAGGAGTTCTGCTTATAACATTTTTGAGTTTATAGCCAAAATTGTTTGATCTTGAATCGTGCCAATCTTTATGACAGGCATTCATATCTCCAGCAATAATTAAATTTTGACCAGAATTAAGAAGTTTAATAAAATCCTCCTCAGGGAACTGGTGTCGATTGTGGGGGGTGTAGCGAATATAAGCAGAAATTATTCGCAAAGGTGGATAATTATTAATTTTAATTTCGATAGCAGTTGCATCGATATACTGTAACCTCGGTAAGAGGACTCTGCAATGTTCATAATTACTTTTACAGTATATAGCGGTGCCTCCGTCAATACGAGGAGTTAAAGTTATTCTATCGTCTTTGTGAAGACGATAGTTGGCGATCTGGGGTTCTTGCCCCGGTTGGAGCTTTGATTCTTGAACCAAAAACAGATCAAAATTTTGCTCTGTGACGAAGTTTCTGACTTCGTCAATCTTGGAACGCAGACCATTTGCGTTCCAGAACCCAAGAGAAATGTCGTGCACGTCACGATTGAATTTTAATGTTGGGGTGGGGCGCGGTAAGCGCGCCCGTGCTTAAGTGCGACATAGGCCTCAAAAATAATGCAGGCCTTGTCGTCAGCTGCTGTGACTTGGCGAAGGGCAGGGAGACACTCCCGGAATGCCCGAGCAAAAAGTTGCTCGTCTACATTCGCGTCACTGGCGATAGCCATAACAGCTCGGAATATTTCCCCAAAATTTCCGGAGCTGGGGGAAGCCGTAGAATTTTGAACAGGGGCGGTATGAACCATAGTCTGTCCGGATAGGATTTGGGAGTATGATACTTGTGGAGTTGCCTGTCGATAACTCTCGAGAGGACGCTGGCTCTTGGGAGAGTTAACAATTTTTGGTTTAGGGGCCGAATTTCTATTTTTTAAATTTTTGTTAGAATTTTGATTATTAGTAATTTTGCTATTAAGTTTAGGGCCTGAATTCTTGCCCTTAGGGAATCGGGGGCATTGGCGCCAATTCGCCGCGTGTTCCCCGCCACAGTTTGCACACCTTAGAGGAGTGTCGAAGTCATTGGGGCAGTCCCTAGCTCGGTGAGCCCCTGCGCACTTGACGCATTTAATAGGGAGGTGGCAAACCTCAGAGGAGTGAAAAAACCCCTGACACCTCCAGCATTGAGAGGGGCGCTTGTTGCCCCGATAATTCTCAATGCTGATGACTGTTCCGAACATGTCGGTGTAGTTGTAAATTGATTCTGCATTGAGGTTATTTAGAATTTGGAAATGTATGAGGGGCATCGGAGCCTTGGTTTGAATTTTACTTAAGCGGGAGATTTTGTGCACAGTAAAACCTGCGCTCTCAATCTCCTGCTTAACTTCTTCTAAGTCGGTGGTCGATGGGAGTCCACGTAAAATTAATTTTAGAGGACGATCAGCTTTCAACATATATGACTTGAACTCCACGCCTTCAGTGCGTAGGAAGTTCGCAAGCTTTCTGTATTCCGTCTCATGGTTAACCGTGAGGCGGAGGAAGCGGCCGCTCAGTTTGTTGTATAGCGAAGGCGCTTCCAGCCGAGCGAAGGAGAGGAGTTGCCCGGTGTGATGAAAAAAGGAGGAATTTTTGGGCGATTAACAGGAGTGGCGGGGTTCATTGGTTCCCCAGCGTCCTCTTCTTCACTGAGATCTGAAATCTCATCTCCTTTGGACTTAATATTAGGTGTAGTGTTTGTCTGGACCGTGGTAAGGTTAGAAAAAGCTTTCTTACCCTGCTTTGGTTCGTTTTCGGCAGCTCGCTTCTTTGATTGGCTCGCTGGAAGGGAGGCCCCTCCCTGAGCCGGAGCTTTCGTGTAAGCCACACCCACTTCCTGGGTTTGAGCGGGAGAACGGGCGACATTTTGTTTTGCCGCCTTCTTCGCTCGCTTCTCGGCTTTCTTTTTCGCCGCCTCGATGATCTTATCGAGAATTGCGGTTGTTGCCGGAAGCTTGAAAATAGGGACACTTAATTTCCCTTTGATGGCAGAGAGCTGAGCATAGGCAATGCCTAGCTCAGCGTGAGCTTTCGCGAAGTCGTCAGGCTTCTGTGAAGAAGCGGCAGTAAGCTTTTTTGCCCAGAGGGCATAGCGATCTCTGAGTTCGATCAATAAGCGTATTCCCTCGGAATGCTCGATGAAGAACCTTTCTGTTTCTTCTGAAGAAGCATCCGGGTCTAGACGAGGTGGTGGTGGTGAGTCGGTCGTTTCCG
>BMAW01001612.1:0-46716 GCA_019974015.1 Nephila pilipes | reverse complement strand
TATGTCATTAAAAATATAGTAATTTACCCCGAGATGTTCAATTCTTTTGCGTTAAAGCAGTTATGGCATAAGAAACGTCGGTTACAACAGGAGTTTGATTTTTATTTTTTAAAACTTAATTTCTCAACTTAATTATGGAACTTCAATTTCTTTTAATTTAATATAATAGCTATTATGAGAGAATTCCTTCTTTTTAAGAGAAAAATGTGCCTTATATTAAACTCTTTAGTTTTTAATTTTAGTTACAGTTTGATTTCTCGAAATATAAATTATGCTGAATATAAGATAAACTCTTTTTCATTGAAAAGAATTCTGACATCATATAGCCGTATATATCATATATATCAATCGTATGATTTTTTTCAGGGGAAAAAAGTTCATGTAATTTATTCTTTTGAAATACGCAACAGAAATGAGTATTTTCTCATCAATAGTTAGTTTGATACAATAAAAGAGAAAGAAAACACATAAAGCATTTTAAACATTGAGGTTATCGATAGTATATTGAAAATATAAATTTCAACATTTAGAGAAAAAAATTAAAGTTTAATAATTTGTTAAAATTTTGATTCGAAAACATGAGAAAATTTAGAGCACATTAATATGTATTCATTCGAAAGACAAATCCTTCTCAGCGTAATAAACTATTGATTGATCACATTTCCATTTCCGGCTTGGTGAAACAGTTCAGATAAAAAAAAACATCCCTTTCGAAAATCTTATCTTCAAGGCGTCAGGCTCTTTTCCGATCGTTAATTTCTGGATTTTCAACATCTTTACCTGAAGAATTTCATTATCTGGAACAACAAACTAATTTTCCAATGCTGTTTACTAATGAGATTCTTTTGCGAAAACATTTCCCCCTATTTAAAATTACATTTTTTTCAAAAACAGTAATGAATAATGAGAAATCATAGTATTCTAAGACACTGTACCGTAGAGTTATATTTACTTCAAAATTACATCTTTAGCTATTAATCTTAATATTTTTTTTAAAAAAAAATTGTATGAAAGATTCGGTGTTATGCATTTAATCAGTTGCGAATAAACTCAGTACTATTAAACAAAATCCAGTAAAGAATTTGATCATTCTGAAGAATACGAGAATGATCTTCAGTAATTCAATAATAATGAAGAAATAAACTCAATTTCATTGTTAAGGGGGGGGAATTATATTCTAGTACTTCACGTAATTTGTGTCAGATAATATGACCTTTGGAGCACTTTTTTTTTTTTTAAAAAAAAAAGAAATTTTTGTGGAACATTTTTTTTTTTTGTGTTTCTTGTTACAATAGTCTATAAAATTGTAAATTCATAAGTAGTTTGATGAACTTTTTTTTTTATTTATCGAATTTTGGTCATATTTATTCAAAATTGAGTAAAAAATAACATTTATGCCAAAGTTCATTTATCAAATTCTAAATAATATATATTTCACTTTTTGTTCCAACAATATATTTAATATACATATATCTATATTGCGAAGCAGAAAAAAAGTTAAACACAACATGATTTTACAAAAAAATAAATTAATTAATTAATTAAATAAAAATAGTTCCAATATAAATAGTATTGTGGTAAAATTTGATATGGATATTTGAAGTACTTTTTAAGAAATGAGATTTTTCGTAATAAAAAAAAAAAAAAAATTCCCCGTTTTCCATAAAATGCATTTAAAGATTTTAATTTTCTTAAAAAATTATATACTTACATTAATGTAATAACTAACTACGCTAGAAGCAAATCAAAACAATTTTTTAAATCTTAAATATGCGGGCTTTAATAAAAAGTAATAAAGAAACTTTTGAAAATTTTCACGAAAACGGTGATTTTTGGGAAGGCACACACCTTGAATTTAATTTATTTTTATTCGATTTAAATTACTTTAACTAATTTCATTTTACTTTTACTACATAACTTAAATTTAATTCTTCAAATTGGTAAGCATTATTTTAAAAATATTTTTTTTTATTTTTAAGCGGTTTATTTTAACAGTGGCCCCTTAAAATCTCCAACGAAACACTCATGTAAACAGCCAGAAGATAGCGGAAACGCAATTTAACCGACAAACCACAAAGCGGAGAGGAAATTGATATTCAGGTCGCCGAATTAACACAAAACATTTTAAGTGCGCATAAGATCGCCTCAAAACCAATACAGACCAACAAACAGACATTTATAGGCAGGGAACTCAGGCAATTTACCCGATTCACCTGCTGATAAAGAAATTTTAAACAGAATTCAATACAAAATCAGGCGAAAAGTGCACTTACACAAAAACAAAGAATGGGAAGAAATGCTCGAAAATCTGGATACTGAAAGCGGTACCCTAGGAGTATGGCCAAAGTTTTCAGAAAAAAGAGATCCCCAGTGTCCGCCCTTAAGGCTCCCTTCGAGCGATTCCGAAAGTAAGAATCGACGAAAGCTCCCTCTACTGGAAGGGGGGAAGGGGCGTTACTTAGTGCGGACAAAGTACTCATACAATACTGGTCATATGGAGCAGAAGTAAATAGTTCTCTTATAAAAGAGAAATTACAAGCTTTATTTTTCTTAATTTTCATTATTTCGTTTGAATTCAAATTAGGAACATCTTAGATGCTCTTAATTTTTTCAATTTTGTTCTAATATTTTCCATTTTCTTCTATTTATGTTTTGACAGCCATCATGAAGTTTGAAAATGACGTCACAGGGTAATAAATATTTCCTCTAGGCAGACTGATAGAAGCTAGTATTGTAGACCTGTCTCCCCACCTCGATTCTTCCCCTACAATTCCCCCCCCCCATTCAAAGCATGAAAAAAGGAGAGTAATTGAATCTCTGTCCTTCTTTTACAAAGTTTCTTGAGAGCTTTTCCGGTAGGGAGGGGTCCCTCGCCCTCATAAAGGAAAGATTTTCTGTCCCTCGTGAGGCTAAATTGCCCTTCCCTGTTGTTCAAGCTATCCCAAACTAGGAAGAAACTCACTTTTTCATTGCTTCAAAAATAGTCATTCTTCCCGTTCGCTAACTTTTTTTCATGCCTTCTAATTTCAAAAAAATACGTTTCTACTATTTCATTTCTTTCAAAATCGTATCACTTGATTTATAAAAGATCGACAATGCTAGTGATATTCCAAATTTTGTGTATACTGCTTAGTTATATAAAAATAAATTTTAATATAGTAAAAAGTTCTATGTACAAAGTTTTGCAAAGAACAGATTTTGTCACCCAAAGTGCGGGTTTTTTTGTTATTATTATTAAATTACTCAATTAACTATTAGAATTAAAGTAAACGATGAAATATCGAGAAACGGGCAATAGTAATCCTTTCCGATATTAAATTTAAAGGAACCAGTAAATTATTAAATTGAATATATTTAAGATAAATGTAATTAAAATTAAAGCAAATGATAAATTATTAAATTGAATATTATATCAGCTACATGTAATTAAAATTATAGGAAACGATAAATTATTAAATTGAATTTATGTCAGCTACACGTAATTAAAATTAAAGGAAATGACAAATTATTAAATTGAATATATTTAAGCTAAATGTAATTAAAATTGAAACAAACGATTTAAAAGTGATTTCGTACTCGAAAAGTCATCTTTTTCGTCAAAATTGACCCGACTAAAACAATAGCCCCTTGGGTGGCTAAAAAGACGGTGTCAAGTGAGAACAAATTGCTGTATTGTCAGTATGTGGTTGTATTAACTGAAATAATTATTAGAATTCTGTTGATAATATTGCATCCAATTCTAATTGCCCCAATTTGAAAGAAAATTTATATCAAGGCACATGCTTTTATTAAGAGTTTGATTTTTATAACTAAAAGGCACAGATTGTAATATACAATTATTTAATATTTCTATAGCTCTCGTGCTGCTTTTTAGAACGAAATTAATAAAAACTAATATCTATATATATATTTCTATTAATATATATATACACTTTTCATTTACTTTTTTTACAAGATTTTTTTTTTTGGATTACTCTCATATTGAAAACAATAATTTTAAAATCATTACCATATCTCAATTTTTGTTTGGAGTGAAACAATTATCTATAACAGGTGAATTCATCCTTTTACACTTTGGAAACTCTTTGAGCGCATCGTTTTCTTGAAGGAACCTCTTGATCAAAGTGTTGAAAAAATAGGATATCAAAGCTTTATCCTACTCAAATTAGCAAAATTATTCCGCATCTTTTTTTTTTTTTCATCACAACTCAAACTTCTTAGTAAGATTGAAGGGAAAGGTGCTAATGGCGTTCTTTTTTTTTTTTTTTATTTTTCTAATATGTATTATATCAATAAATAAAGTAACTTTTAATCAAATTTAAAAAAAAGAAAATTTTGAATAGACAGCTGTGATTGTTTTTTCATTTCAAAGCATTTCAAAGCCTGGAATAATTGATAAGGTACAATCTAATATCCTGTTCAGCAACCAATCTGTTTCTGCATTTTGTTTTTGTCGCAGTGTACAAAGAGAAAACGTTTTCACATACATAGGTAGAAACAAATGACATTAGATGTTTAACAACTCTTTTGACAATTTCAGGATATTCTTCTTTAATGTCAACCCAAAATTGCATGATATGAAATTGACTAAATTTTAGTTTTAATTGAGTGCAGGTCAATATATCAATTTGAAAAATATCGACTGAGTCAAAGAATGGAGACTAATATGTGACCTAATGTTTCTCGATTAATGTATTTGAAGCACGTGACTTTTATGACATTTAAGATTTTGTTTTACCCAAAAAATATTTATTTATACTTATTTTCTTATAAACCAACTGCATTTAAGAATTCAAGCTTGTATAAAAATTAAAATTTTGCTAAAAAATGGCGCTTTGATTAAGAAAATGGTGATCACTTACGGCACACCTGTCAAATTGCCAAGGTACTTAGGTTCCGCGGAACCCAGATCGATTTCAGGTGCCGTTACCTTTATCAGACCTTGGTTAATTTTTCTGAATCCTATCGCTGAAAAGTTCATGTTACTCTAGTACGTCATTTATGCAAACAAATAAATAACAAAATCTAAGCTTTAATAAATCATATTTTTCTAAAAATATAATGCTATTTAATAGAAAAGAAATAAGACATAAAATATGGTAACTAATTTTACGAACTTTATAGGAAAGCTATATTCTAAGATACTTCATATAATCGTAATCTACATTTATATTAAAAAAAAATAATTAAATCAACCTTAAATTATAAATTTATCTTAATCAAGAGACTCTGACCACACAATCTCATCGTAATAGAAATTTGTCGATTATTCTCGACTCTTAAATATGTAAAATAATGTAGTTGGGGGACAAATTTACACTTATGGATACTCTATTTTTAATTATAAGAAGGGAATAACATTTTAGATATATATGAAATTAACCCGAAATTCATTTGAGTCTCTCAATAAAAACGAGTACTTGTTTCGTGCTAGGATTATTTCTAAAGAATCTTTTTTATGTTTTGGCACTGAGACTAAAAAAAATCATTTACTGGAAAAGAAGAGATGAGAATGATAAAATATCAATAAGCATTTCTACCATCATAAAAATGCAATTTTTCCTTCGTATATAATTACAGTTTGGCGCAATCTCGTTTACCTATCTTCATGAAACGTCCTTTTTTTATTTTAGAGAGGTGAAAAGACAATTCAATAAAAATTAAAAAAGTTTTATGCAAAGTTTTGCAAAGAA
The DNA here is from genome assembly GCA_019974015.1 of Nephila pilipes. Taxonomy (NCBI): domain Eukaryota; kingdom Metazoa; phylum Arthropoda; class Arachnida; order Araneae; family Nephilidae; genus Nephila; species Nephila pilipes. The sequence goes on along the minus strand of BMAW01001612.1, from coordinate 41,023 downwards.
CAGATTTAACCAAACAAGATGCGTCCACATAAAAAAAAAGTTCATTTGATAGCTAATAATTGTAAATCAATATTAAAATCCTTTGACCACTAAGCCAAACTAAAAATATGTAGTTTGATGTTATCGGGGGGAAAAAAAGGCTGCCTCACCGCTTAAAATTCTAAATAAGGTTATTTATTTTCAGACCTTCCTTGATTCCAGTTTACAAATGATTCAAGGTAATACATAAATAGACGGTAACGGTAACGGCTAAAATTACGAGGTACCTGTTTTAAAATTAAAAACATACCCTCTCATCAGAATTACTATTAAAAAGTTAAAGTGCATCATTTAATAAAATTTTATCTTAACTGTAATCAACTATAATAATTGTGATCAAGGCAACAAGCGCCTGGGCGTTCGGCAGGGTGAGGAACTGCCGAAACAAAGTTGGAAAGTAAAGTTACGAAAGCGCATTGCCATTTACATAAATAGATAAGTATACAAAATACTTAATTTTTATATTTGTTTCACTTCAATCCAAGAAAAAAAATTGGGGGAAATTTATGACGATATATTTTTGGAAATTGAGTTCATTAGTGGTGAAAGCAGGTATATTTTATTTCAATCCGATAAAAAATTCAAGAGAAATTTATTACGACGTATGTTTGAAAATTAAGTTCGTTACTAATGAAAGCAGACATAAAAAAGAAGAAAGAGTAGAGCTTCATTCATATAATATGCATTTAATAATTTTCATTCTGCATTAGTTGCTATACTAAAGAGGGGGGGGAAACTAATTCGAGGTCCAAATCTTAAAACAAAATTTGTAAGGATTGAATATTTATTAGTTTCGCAATTGGAAGAAACATGAGAGCTATTTATTGTTTTTTAAATTCGAAACACGGTGGCGGTTCTAGGAAAATAGGCCTCGAACCCTCGTTGCGACTAAAACATCACTAGCCACAAAATAGCGAGCATAACCATTCGGTTACTCCATACGCTGTTTCAAAGCAGTAAAATAATGTTTCCGTTCTTGAGAAAAATGTATTAGCCATGTAAAATTGTTCACATATATAAGAACCAGAAAAAAATTAGTGCAATAAATTTTTTCTCTGTATTCTTTTTTTTAATCATAAAAACTCGATATATAGTGTATGTTTTTAAATAGTAAAAATAGCGTAAGAAACGAAGGATTACTTCTATTTTTAAGAAATCGTGAATAAAGCTTACTTTTTAAACACTGTGAAATACCACATAGATATCTGTATAGCAAGCTAGACAAACTTTCAACGGATATTACGTAACTAGGGGGGATCCTAAGAAATTCCCAGAAATCGGCCGACTTCCCCTCGAAGGGTTCTAAATCTCCTTTTGTCAACGTGGCTTTACTATGTATCCTTGCGCATTGAGGCGGGACTTTTAATATTGCTTTCCCCTCTTTTCATGCTTAGTTTGCTGACTCAACAAATTACAAGCAGGGAAATAAATAATTTTTTTTAAAAAAAATATGCATTTGAAAGAGCGTAAAAAAATGAAGGCTTCTGTGGAATTACTTTTTTTTCCAATTATTCAAAGTATTTTTATGATCAATTTAGTGCGCCGGATGCGAGTTTTCAGATCTTTAATAAAAATTTAAAAATACTTTCAAAAATCAGAAAAAAAAGTAATTCCACAGAAGCCTTCATTTTTTAATGCTCTTTAAAATGCACTTTATTCCATGCAGTTAAAATAAATATTCTAGATGTGAGACTTTAAGTACGTAACTCCATAGGATTACCATTAGGTGGGGAAATTCGTGGTGGCGTGTCGACGGGAGCCTTAAATGCCCAGATAATATCGCACTAAGTGACACAGACAAAGCTGAAATACTTGCTGACTCTCTCCAGAGTCAGTTTAAATTAAATAATATTATTACACCAACACATGATAATACAGTGACACAAGTCGTTCACGGATTTCTAGCCAATGAAAATAACTTCCATAGCGCCCTCCACCACCAGCCTCTAAAATAGCACAAAACATTAAAGCCATAAAAATTAAAAAAGCACCAGGAATAACCAATAAAACGGTTAAAAACCTTCCCCATCTCAGTATCTTCCAACTCAGAAATATAGTTCAAAACATGCTAGATCTCGGTCACTTTCAGGATTCCTGAAAAACCACTGCAATTATCCCGATTCTCAAACCGGGAAAAGATCCTACTCAACCAGAAAACTATAAACTTATCTCATTATTACCAATTCTCAGCAAAATAGCTGAGAAAATCATCCACAATAGACTAATGTAACACCTGAAAAATAACGATACAATAATTCACGAGCAATATGACTTCATTCCAAACGTGTCCACATCACACCAACTCCTCCCAGTGGTGGAATACATTAAAACATGATTTTATAAAGGACAAAATACTGGCGCGGTATTCCTGGATATCCAGAAAGCCTTTGACTGAGTCTGAGATACAGGACTGATCTACAAACTCATTGAATTTTTTTAAAAAAAACCTACCTAATTAAAATATTAAACTCTTATTTAAATAACAGAAATTTCTCAATCACAGAAAAGGGTATTCACTCAAATCCAAGATTTATTGAAGCTGAAGTCCCGCAAAGAGGAATTTTGTCACCGGCCCTCTTCAATTATTACGTGAGCGACATACCAATGCACCACAACATTCTCTGCATGTATAACCCCACAACTATAGGCCATACACTAAATCCTCACCTAAAGGAACTAGAAGAATGGTATTCTTCTTGGAAAATAACACTGAACGTTTCCAAGACAGATGCCATCTTCTTTTCCAGAAATTATAGAAAAATTGAACCGGATATTTACTTAGCAAATAATAAAATCCCCTGGTCCTGGTCCACAAAATACCTTGGAGTAACGTTGGATAAAAAGTCCACTTTTAAACCCCTTAACACTAATTAAAAAGTAGTATAAAGCTGCAGTTCATATTATATATCCGCTTATCTCGCGCAAATCTACATTAAGTAGACGTAATAAACTGCTTATCTACACCCTGATAATGCGACCAATCCTGACCTATGAATGTTCAGTCTGGTCCCACTATACTACTCAACTCTCGATATCGTCGAAAAATCTCAAAATGTGGCCCTCAGAATGATTGTCAAAGCCCATTGGTATATGCGCAATAACGATATTAGAAAATTCATCAAATACCCTTCACTCAAAACCTACATTAAAAAGTTATCCAAAAATTTCTTCCATAAAATTGCTACCTCCACAAAAAGAACCATCCAAGTATTAGAAAAATACACCCCAATGTGAAATAATCGACTACTACATAGACCCAGAGAAATTTTAATAGATTAATTATTAAATCTTTTCCCTAAAATATCTTCAAAAAACTCCGTCATACCAAAACAACAAAATCCTTCGTAAACCCGCCCATCCAGTGATAACCAACCTCCACACCAATCAATCAGGAGACACCTCTCAATTTTGAGAGAAAAAATCCAGACAACCTACAAAAACACCAGACTGGACGAGCTAAGAGAATAATAATATATACTGCCACCAACCTTTTAATATTATTAAATTTCTCATAAAATAGTTTTTTCCAAGCAACACCACTATAATTAAACTAAATTTAACTAAGTAAAAATTTTAACTTCTCAGATAGTAAAAACTTAAATTTAATGCATTTTTATAATAATAGTCAACTATTGCTCGATTAATTTCACTAAATTTTTCATGTATTAAATTTTAACTCCTGGGAAAGAGAGAAACCAAAATTCAGCCACATCTTATACCAAATTCTGGGGGTTAAAGGCCGTGAAGGTTATGTACCCAAAAACAAGTACTCCGCTATATTAAGGCTCCCTTCGAGTGATTCCAAAGGTAAGAGTCGATGAAAGCTCCCTCTACTGGGAGGGGGAGTTACTTAGTGCGGACGAATTACTCATACAATACTGGTCATATGGAGTAGAAGTAAATAGTTCTCTTACAAAAGAGAAATTACTTTTTATATTTTTCTTAATTTTCATTATTTCGCTTGATTTCAAATTGGGAACTTCTTAGATGCTTTTAATTTTTTTCAATTTAGCTTTTTCAATTTTCCATTTTCTTATATTTATATTTTGACAGCTATCATGAAGTTTGACAATGACGTCACAGGGAAATATATATTTTTTCTCTAGACAGGCTGTTGCGACTTTCTCCCCAGCCGCAATCGACGTACGATTCTTCCCGTATCTTCCCCCCTTTCAAAACTAGAGAAAATGAGAGTAATTAAGTCTGTTTCGTCCTTTTACACGTCCCCAATAGGAAGAAGGGAAGGGGTAAGGAATCTAACTTATGGTTACTCCTCGCCCTCAAAAAGCAACTCAATGGATTTATTTCCCTCGTGAGACTAAATTGCCCTACCGTGTTGTTCAAGTAATTGAAAGCTATCCTAAACTAGGAAGAAACTGGCTTTTTCATTGCTTCAAAAATAGTTATTCTTCACGTTCAATAACTTTTTTTTTACTCCTTTTTTCACCCCTAATTTCAAAAAATCCATTTCTACTATTTCTTGTTTTTAAAAATCGTATCACTTGATTAATAAAAAATCGCCAATGCTTGAGAAATATCTTCATCGTATATTGAATAGGAAATATTTCAAGTTTTGTTCACACTGATTAATTATATAAAAATAAATTTTTATATAATAAAAAGTGCTATGGAAATTTTTACTAAGGACACCACACAAGGTGCATTTTTTCTTGTAATTATTATTAAGGTATCCGTACACTTTCAGAGAAAATTTTTTGTAATACATTGATATGCTAAAATATTACCTAAAACTAAGAAAAACACATTTAATAATCTGCTTTTAACTAAAAAAAAAAAAAAATTGAAGTGGAAAACATGGTGAAAATAGTACATAAATTGATTATCAGAATAACGCTCATAACTCAAAAGTAAACAAAAATATCATTATTCTGTAAATTTTATTCATTTTATTTTTATTTTTTATCAATTTGTATTCATCATAAAAAATTTTGGGGCTGGTACAACTTTCATGGTGAAAATCATATTGCTACAATTTTTATTGTGTTTCGAATCAAATAACAACGAAAAATAAAAAATAAAAATATATGATTTACACCTTTGTTACAAAAAATATATCAATTTTACAACCATAAAAGTAGTAGGAGTTCTTAAAAACTATATAAAGAAGATACTTGGAAAATTTAAATTAATTTGGTTCTTAACTTTTTCTGATATCTACGTTTTTATATGTGAATATGTCGAGAAAACTCATTTTGAGAATATTCAAAAACAAACTTTCAAATGCAATTAAAAATTAAGCACTGAGTAAAATTCAAATCTCTGTAACTTAAGTTCTAAATAATTAACTAAAGAATTCAAACACTATTAGAAAGAAAAAAGTTTAAATTTTAAACTGACTTTAAAATTAGAAAATCGAAAATTTTGACAAAATTTGACGTTTTAAATATGACCTTAAATTACTCAAATATAAGAATTAAAGAAAACGACGAAATATCAATAAATGGACAATAGTAAGCTATTCCGATGTTAAAATTAAAGGAAACGATAAATTATTAAATTGAATATGTAAGCTAAATGTAGTTAAATTTGAAAGCAAACGATTAAAAATTAAAAAAGTGATCTGCTTCGCGAAAAGTGATCTGGTTTTCCAAAATTGATTCAACTATAATAAATTCCCTTTGGGTGGCTAAAAAGTTGATACCTGGACAGAACAACTTGCTGTAATGTATGTCAGTATGTGGTTGTATTAATTGAAATAATTATTAGAATTGTTTTGTTAATTTTGCGCCAAACTCTAATTGTCCCAATAGGAAAGAAAATTTATATTAAGGCACTTGCTTTTATCAAAAAGTTTGATTTTTGTATCGAAAAGACATAGATAGTAATATATATATATATATATATATATATATATATATATATATATATATATATATATATATATATATATACTGAAAATTTATAAAAGAATAATTTAAAATATTTAAAAAGACAAAAATCCAGAAAGAAATGTAAATATGAAAGAATAAAAAATAAATGAAAATATGGAACCCAGCAAGTCAAAAAGCAATTTCGGGCTGAAGACCGAATAAGCGGGGTTAAACTAGTTTAATGGTACCAACCTTCCCCCTTTGCGACTTGGTAGGCTGAATTGGGAAATCCAAATTACAAAAGAGTTCAAAGATTAAGAGATGCAAAAAAGTTCAGCGATAAAATCTACAAAAATAAAATCTATAATTCTAAAAATTATCAATAAATCAAAACATAAAATTTACTTCCAAAAATTCAAAGAAATGAAGATTCAATTACGTGAGTAGTAAGACGGAATTTTCTTTAAGCTTCAAGATGAATATCACATATTCAAAATGAAAAAAATATAACACGTCATCACCATATAAATTGAAAAAAGATTTAAATCATTGTTTGATTGGTAATAAAGAGTAAAAGGATGTAAACTATTGGTTGGTAATAAGTTGTATGGTAAAGGAGTATAATGGTTCAGAATATGTATATATATATATATATATATATACACTTTTCATTTACTTTTTTTACAAGATTTTAAAGATTTTATTTGGATTACTCTCATAATGAAAACAAAAGTTTTAAAAACATTACCTTAAGAGCGATATAGGTGAATGAAAAAATTCTGAATAACACCCATAGATGGCGCTAAGTATTCCAAGGTATTTGGCACGTTGTGTTGGCTTGAATATCCAGCTCGAGCGATAAATGAGCCTGCCTAGAAGTATTCAATACGAAGTACAAAGGTCAATTGGGGTAATGGAGGGAACATTATGGAGTTTCACAGCTGTAAAGTTGAAAGAGCCAAAGATTTATTTTGTCTATTACTTGAGTTATCTCTCTCTCTCTCTCTCTTTTTAAGGGGATGTGAGAGTATGAATTTAAAGTTTCTTTTCTCCTAATATGAAAAGCGCTTAAGATTAAATATGTAAACTTTATTTATTTTTTAAGGAAAAATAATAATGGTAAAAAATAACAAGAAATAAATAATAGAAGAAAAATTATAGTGAATAAAAATGTAAAACAATAAAAAGAATGAGGAGAGCTGTCAGGCAATTATCAGAGATAGCACTCTAAAATGTTGCCATGTAATATTTTCGAAGATATTCAAATTTAATTTATAAAAGCAATCAATAAAATGATTATTATTTAACAGCTTACATAAATACATTTAATCAGTATAAATGTTGTAAAACAAAATTTGAATATTATTTTATCATATCAAAACTAAACTAACTGTATACTTAAATTTTATTTCTACTAAATAGACATATTGCGATTGAACCGTGTATTCTATTAATCATAATTGTTCCTCTAAATTAAACTTACTTAAACCTTATGGGTAACTCCTCCTTTTTTCAGAAATTCAAGCAGAAATTAAGTATAAGTAATTGGGGAAAAACTGTGAATCTTTTTCTGTCATATTTATTTATAAAAAAGCTCTCTCTCCTTTCCCCTTACTAAAGTTGTTCAATATAATTTTTTATAGTTCACTTCTTTTCGTTTTATTGCCTTAATAGTTAAATTTAGAAAATATATATTATTATCATAATATATTTATTTTAAAAAAATTGGACAGTAAAGGGAAGCTTCCTTTTATTTCAGTTTTGAAACTTTTATCTTTTGTTTTGTCTTTAACTTTTCATGTTTCTTTTTATGTTAAAATATAAAAATATCTCTTTCCATATGCTACGAACAACAATTTCTGAATAAGACCACAGTACCAGAGAAAGTTCGTTTAGAATTTTAAACAAATACTTTTTTTATTGATGCCTGTTTCCAAAGAATAAGCAAATATTATTGATGTAAATAAGAAATTAATAATCTTTTCTTCATTAAATACTTTGATTGATTTTGCGCTTATTGACATCAAACGTAGGAGCAACACGAGGGCTTTGAGTGATGGACCTCGCAATTTTAAACCTCGGTCAAGTGACGAGGATGACACTTGAGCTGTCATCCTCCTCTCCAAATTTCCTTCTGAGCCTTCTAATCATTTATTTTTTGTTATTGATTCAGTACACATATTCAAATACATCCTAACAATTAGATTAATCGAAAAAATGCAAGGAAATGTTTTTATTTTCCGTAACGATATGACATAGAAAATAATAATTTAGTAAAGTTTGCTTATGGTTTAACTTTAAAAGTTTTATGTTCATCAAATCTTGAAAAACAAAATGTGAAACTTGTGCTTGAGATATTTAATAACTTTGTTATTCAGGGGCTGCAACAATTAGGAGAGCAACATAAGCTAATAAGTTATGAAACAACATCAAATTTTATTTCTTAAATTTGTAGATGGTGGAGAATTGTTAATGTTAAAACAACTTTAAATGGACAATATTTGCTTGACCCTTATCAACAACCGATTACTTTATCACCAAATAACAAAGGTTGTGAATTCTTATACAAAATTTTATTTGGTTAGTTTCGTGGAAGGAAAAAAATTTGTACTATTGGAATCATAACTAAAGAAACACATCTTGCTTTTATTCATACAACATATGCTTTACTTGAAATGTTAAAATATTGCATATAAATGAATTAAAATTTTAGTATTTTCTTCAAGGGAAAATCCAAGCAGATGCATCAGAAAGTGGTTTTGGGAAATGATGGAGAATTTCAGGTTCTCAATATTCAATATCAGTTCGACAGGTTTATGAAGTGGAAGCTAAACCAAGAATGCAAAAAGACATTGATTTAGAATATCCGTGCAAAGAAAGTCATTTAGAGTCTTCAATATTACATGATCTTAATATAACACTATCTAAAAAGGAATTTTGCTATGCTGAACCTTATCTACCTGTTTTAATATATTTAGCTGATGATTATGCAAGAACAACACTTAGAAAGTTAAATGTAACCTTTGTTCCAAATCAATTATTCTCAATAAAACTTGAACTAAATTCTAACTATGATTTAATGCGTATCATAGAAAGAGGAAGTTTATTGTGCCCTACGCCAGATATTATCTCAACAGTATTCTACAATTATGTAACAGTTCAGAAACTTCTTTCAAAAGATGATAAAAATATGTTCCTTACACAAAATAATTAACGTCAAATTGCCTCAGAAATATCGATTACCTTAATAAATTAAAATGAATTTTTTTATATGATAAACCTTGAACGATGATCATGCTTGTGAGACAGTTTTAAAGCATATTATCCACACTTCTACAAATGCATTATTAAATAACTACTGCAAGGAAAAAAAATTATATGAAAAAAGTTGAAACAAAGAAAAGAGTACCATATACTTTATTAGCTAAATAACTTGCTTTATTTTTTGTATGGATCCATTTTTGATGCATATATATATATTTATTTTCATGTATTTATCTATTATTATAAATGTATGATTTACCTAAAAATATTTTTTAAAATTTATTGAATGGCAAATTTTTTTATTTTGTGATTGTGAATGATACTAATAATTATTGTTTTTAAATTTGTGTTGCATTTTTTGTTTTGAAAACTATTTATAATTTTATTTCTCTTTTTGTAACTATTCTGAATAAAACTAAGAAAATAATAATGATAAAGAAATTAGCACAGTTTTGTGTATAAATTAACAGTAAAATAGAGAACATTGATGATCACATCCTTGCGATTATTATTTAAAAAAATAAACTATATTTATACTTAAATGCTCTATGTACATGAAACACAATTTTTTGATTAATTTATTGATATTTTTTTATTTGAAGTATATGAATGTTTAGTTTAATAATAAGAATGGAGGAAAATATGTAAAAATGCATCGAAAGAGTTCCGTAGGCGCGTATACGAGAGTGGACAATGTTTCCCTTCTACTTGTGACGTCACAAATCAGCGTGAATGGCTTCTAGTATTTAGGAGGTGTTGACAGAGGGGGGAAGTTTGGAACTTTTGGCGGAAAAGGGATACTTTCAAACTATAAAACTAATAAAAGAAGGAAGAGATTTCCTTTTCGGTGATATTTTCAACGATTACTTTGCAATGGGTTAGCGACTAGCAACCCCAGCGATTCAGACCGAATCAGTCGGATATTGCTCGTCTTTCTTTTTAAATGTTGAATAGACCCCATTTCTTGTGCACGTTACTCAGCATAAAGGGTATATTCTTTATATTTAGTGTAAAAAGACAATTTAATATTGCGCATACAGTGAAACAAGGAATTTTGGAAAGCTCTAATTCCAAAGTTAACAAAATTTTATTTTAAATGTATTTTACCGTCAATTATTGATGGAAGAGCGCTTCGGAAGATGACTTTCAGAGAGCCATCTGGAGTAGAAGAAGCAATTAAAAATAAAAAAAAATAGTGACTGACATTATTATCTGATAAAATTTACATATTCTTGAACAGGATTCCATAAGAACTGTATGTGTTACTTATGTATATTTATACTAATATTCTATGGATTACTGCATAAAAAGAAATTATTTTATTATCAAATGCATATAAAAAATTTTAAAAAATCAGTATAAAATTAATAAGATACATTGTCACACGGGCAGGCTTCAAGATTTTTTTAAGCTACATGTTCGATTCTTTTTCTAGTCAACCAATTATCTTTTCCCTTAATGTTCAAAAGATGCCTTTGAGAGAGCCATCAGAAGTAGAGGAAGCAATTAGAAGCAAAAAGTGATTGATATTATATTCCAAAAAAGTTTACATATTCTCGAAGCGGTTTTCATAAGAATGTGTATGAATTATGTATAAATGAAATTATTTTGATACCAAATGCAAAAATAGTGTATATATATATATATATATATATACTTTTATCACAAATACACATTGTTTGGCGTAGCATAGTCATATTTGACTCTTCTGCCATAAACGTCTCTTGACTTCGAGGAAAAAATTACAAAATAGTATCATTTGGAGGAAAATGCAGCATCATGTGGGGAAATTTTGTAATATCCATATGACAACATTGAACAAAAGGCTCTTTCAAATATTTCTTTTTTAAAATGTGTTTCCTAAAGATTGTGCAACTGGCATCCCTGTTATAAAAGATTGTGTTATTAACTTCGCACTTAAAAGCAACATGATGAATATTGGCGACGCACCTCACAATTTTGAACCCCTGTCAAGGGACCAGGAGCACACTTGTAATCTGAAATTCTACTCTCCATACTTCCACACCACGCCAACGGGATAATTTGGAGCCTCTACAGATGTAACGTACATCAACTCCTCTAAATGGCGGTTTTCAACGAAATGAGGACTCGAATCCATGCCTCGATGAAAAAAATGCCATGACCTTTCGGCTACGACGACCAATAATTATGTGAGCATATAATGAATAAGGAGGGAAATAATTTCAACAAAATATATATTTCGTTTCTCTAAAATTTACAACCAATAGACTTATTTTTTGTAGTTACATAAGCCTTCCTTCATGTTACTTATTTTTGCTCTAAGACTGTCGGAAAAATTGAATCGGAAGAATTGTTATTCCAATTCCGGATCCGAATCCAGGGTGGGTAATGATGGACGCCTTTGTGACATCTTCTGCATCGTTACTTTGGATCTGAGTCATCGGAATTCAATGAATGTTCATCCAAGAAAGAATTAGTTAAGAAAAATCAAAATAGTTTCTTTCGTATTATATGAATGACAAAAAATACTATGAATGTCGATAGGTTATTATCTTGTGATCGAACCCAAGATTTTAACTGAAATTTCAACTTATCTCAATAACAATAAAATTGGATCCGAGTCGAGATTAATATTTATAAACAGTCTGTGAAAAATATCAGCTTTTTGATGATCACGTAACTTTCCTACACCAATATCGTACACTCTCTTATATTACTAACATTCGGCCTCCAACAATATGCTGGTTTCCATAATACACAGTTTATACACAATGCGAGGTTCTTAAATCAAATAACGTCAATGTAACCCAAAAAGTTAGCATAAGGGATAAAAAGCGCGAGAATCAAAACAGTTTTATTTTCACTATCGCGTTTCAGACAAATCGTGATATTTGAAAGATTTCAACCATTGAAAATTATGTATCTTTGCTTTTTTGAATTTAAGACATCATTTGCATTCTTAGAAAACTAATTTTCGATCTTTCAAATGCTCCAAATCAATCAGAATTTTTTTCTTTAATTTTTTTTTTAAATTTAAATGAAAAATACTTATGTTTAGTTATAATAACTGAGAGGGGGGGGGGAGGAACCCTCTGATAAACCAAAAAAAAGTTCAATTTTGTTATGGTAATACTGTTTTATGACAGATAGCTGTTCTGTTAAATTCAACTGCAATAGATATTCGTTGAATTAATTATAAATCTGAGCTAATATGTGTAAACAGTGTTACCCTCAAACTGTAGCGCTTCTTATGTTAAAAAGGTATTCGAGGACTTGATAATGAAATTGAAAATATCCGATTTTAATTTTCAATAATAATAATAAAAAAAGGCGAATGTTACCGATTACAAAGTGTGAAGTTATTTTGCATTTTGCTATAATTTTTAAAGGTTAAAGAAAATTTAGGTAACTTTTAATTTATTTCGGAAAAATTCAATATTAACTTAATTCAGATTCTCTCTTCTGTGCTTTTACTTCACTAAATCAAAACTTATTTTTTAAACATCTTTTCAATAATACAAATTTACCATTGCACACAAATAAATTTTTATGAACACACACAAAATATTCCCAAACCGGAGAGTTTATAAGTGGTTAGTTCGTAAGCTTTGTGTACGCTTCTGTGAATCATTATTTACCATTAGTCTCAATTTACAAGTTGCTATAATTTCATTTCAGAAAGTAACTGTAAATGTTCGCCCAAATTAAGCATTCCTCGCCAAGAGTACGTACTACAGAAAAAATATACTGGCGCCATCTGTTGCAGATAGTCCGAAGTACGACAATAATTAACAAAAATTCCTTTGAAACCTTAAAAAATTGATTAATAACGACATAAAACTATATTCTGGCTACGCTATTCGATAGAGAGAAGTGTATACTTCTAACTCATTCAATTCTGATTGAATCAATAATTTTTTTCTTGTAGAGAATGTGTTCGAACATTTCGTCTCCTATACTTTAACATAGAAAATTGAATATCCATTTTACATAAAGGCAAAATATTGCAAGTTTTCTTTAAAAAATCAAAATTCTAAGAACGCTATTTAGTAAATAATTATATTTGTTATATCCATAGTAATTTATATTAGTATTGAAGCATTTATTCTACCTGAAAATGTGTTCGAACTTTGAGCCCTATTCTTTAACATTAGCCGAGAACAGCCTTAACTCAATTTTTGTTTTTAGTGAAACAATTATCTATAACAGGGATATTCAGCCTTTTAAACTCTGGGAGCCCTTTCAGTTTAACATTTTCTTGAAGTAACCTCTTGAACAAAGTGCAGAAAAAAAAAGGAGATCAAAAATTTATCCTACTCAAATTTACAAAATTATTACTGCATCTTTTTTTTATCACAACACAAACTTCTTAATAAAATAATGAATGACAAATGGCATTTTTTTTTGTTTGTTTTTCTAAAATTATTCTATCAATAAATAAAAGCAACAATATTTTAAATTAAAATAAATTCATAAAAAAGAAAATTTTTAATGACTTGGCTGTGATTGTTTTTTATTTCAAAGTATTTTAACATCTGGAATAATTGATAAAATCTGCAATCTAATGCCCTGTTCAGCGACAAATCTATTTCTGCATTTTGTTTCTGTCGCAGCGTACAAAAAGAAAACGTTTTCGCATACATGGTTGAAAGAAATGACATTAAATGTTTCACAACTCTTTTGGAAATTTCAGGATATTCTTCTCTTATGTCAATCCAAAAATGCCTAATATGAACTAGACTAAATTTTAGTTTCAAATGAGTGCCGGTGAATATATCAATTTGAGAAATATTGACTGAGTTAAAGAATGGTGACTAATATGTGTCTCGATTAATGTAACAGGTCAATTGAAAAGTCCCCGGCTTGACACATAGGTGGCGCTACTAGAATTAAATCCATATGTTTTTTAGTTAGCCCTAACCCACAAAAGATGCGTGTATAAATTTGACAGCTGTCGGATCATTAGTTTGTGAATTATAGCATTTTGAGTGAAGCAACTTCTGTTATTGTGAAAAAAATGGATAAAAAGGAATTTCGCGTGTTGATAAAATATTGCTTTTTGAATAGAAAAAATACAGTTGAAGCAAAAACTTGGCTTGATGCCGAGTTTCCGAACACTGCCCCAGGAAAATCAACCATCAAGGATTGGTATGCTAAGTTTAGACGTGGTGAAATGAGCACCGAAGATGGTGGACGCCCAAAAGAGGTTGTTACCGACGAAAACATTAAAAAAATCCACAAAATGATTTTGAATGACCGTCAATTGAAATTGAATGAAATAGCAGACACTCTAAAGATATCAACTGAACGTGTACATCATATCATTCACGAATATTTGGGTATGAGAAAGCTCTGTGCAAAGTGGGGGCCGCGCGAGCTCACTTTTGACCAAAAACAACGACGAGTTGATGATTCGGAGCAGTGTTTGAAGATGATCAAGCGTAATAAACCCGAGTTTTTGCGTCGATATGTGACAATGGATGAAACATGGCTCCATCATTTCACTCCGAAGTCCGATCGACAGTCATCCGAGTGGACTGCACACGGTGAACCCGCTCTAAAGCGTGGGAAAACGCAACAGTCGGCTGGCAAGGTTATGGCGTCTTTATTTTGGGATGCGCATGGAATATTTTTCATTGACTACCTTGAAAAAGGAAGGACCATCAACAGCGACTATTACATAGCGTTATTGGACCGTTTGAAGGACGAAATCGCGAAAAACGACCGCATTGGAAGAAAAAGAAAGTGTTGCTTCACCAAGACAATGCACCGTGTTACAAGTCAGTGAAAACGATGGCAAAAATCCATGAATTGGGCTTCGAATTGCTTCCTCATCCACCGTATTCTCCAGATCTGGCCCCCAGCGACTATTCCCTGTTCTCAGATCTCAAAAGAATGCTCGCTGGGAAGAAATTTTCGTCGAATGAAGAGGTGATCGCCGAAACTGAGGCCTATTTTGAAGCAAAGGACAAATCGTACAACAAAAATGGTATTGAAAAGTTGGAGGGTCGCTATAATAAGTGTATCACCCTTGAAGGGAATTATGTTGAATAAAAAAAACTAATTTTGCCAAAAAAAAAATGTGTTTTTCTATGGTAGGCCGGGGACTTTTCAATTGACCTGTTATTTGAAGCACGTGACTTTAATGAAATTTAAGAGTTAGTTTTATCCAAAAAATATTTATTTGTTACTTATTTTTTAAAAGCAAACTGCATTTAAGAATTCTAACTTGAATAAAAATTAAAATTTTGGCGCTTTGATTAAGGAAATAGTGATCACTTACGAAACCTCTGTCAAAGTTCCGAGGAACCCAGATTGAAGACCTCTGATATATAATAAAGGCTTACAAAAATTAAGGTAATGATAATTTTAGTTTGTTACAGGTAATCACGTTACAGTATCATTAACATCACATGTATGCATCAAACACTCACAATAGAAGCTTATAAAACACGGAATGTACAAACAAAAGAATAAATAGCATGCATGTCAAATATTTTATTAAAAGATAAAAAATGTACATTTTATTTCCAAATCAAAGGAACTATAGAAATGGGACAATGAAGGTACAGTTTCAGGTGTCGTTACCTTTATCAAGTTTTAGTTTTTATTAACGTCGCACCAGAAGCAACGCGAGAGCTATTGGCGACGGACCTCGTAATTTTGAACCACGGTCAAGTGACGAGGACGACACCTGAGCTGGCTACCCTCTCTCCTAACATCCACACTATGCCAATGGCAGGACTTTGGGCCCCAACAGATTTAACGCGCATCAGTCCCGGCTACACGGCGTGTCTTTGGCGGCCAAGGATCGAACCCGCGACTGAGTGTGAGTGGATTTTAATGGCGCAAGAACCATAGTAGGCTATGCTGCGCCAAACACTCGTTAAAATCAATCATTAAAAAAAACAATTTAAAATATGAATCAAAGAAACAGTGAAAAATAAGAATATGTTAAAATATCAAATTTGGTATAAAAGGCCGATATATTTTAAAAAAGCAAATAAGTTATGGTGGGGTTTTTCCCCCACCAAGTTAGACAGGTTTAAAACTGATGAATGAAAAAAAGTCCGGCGATGATGATCAAGCATCGGACAGTCAATTAAAATGTGATGAATCGTGTATGGAACATGGCAGGAAGGACACTCGGGAGCATCTTCTCCAAACAAAAGATGTTTGTGAGTAAATCGAGTATGTCCAATGCGAAGGCGAGTCAATCTAACATCTGCTCTTCGCATTGAAAAGACTGGCCATTCTCCAATTATCGGTTTAACTGATTGTAATTTGTTATTAGTCTGGGGACTCCATGATTCATGGCCATGTGTGATGAATAAGCATTAAAATGTAACGTCGTATGTCCTCAAGTGGGACTGCGATCTGAAGAGGATTTGTTGCCGAACGTGCAGTCGAGTCCGCTTGCTCATTTTCTAAAATACCTACATGATTAGGTATCCAGCAGAGTTTTATAACATAACCCTTGCTATATAAATGACAAATGTCAGCAATATCAAACACAGTAGGATGACTGCAATCGTCTAGATTCACCAATGTTTCCAGGACGCTCCTGCTGTCAGTAAAATTACGAACTTTCGGGAACTAGACATCTCGACTAATCTGAGGGCACAGTAAATGGCGACAGCTTCGGCAGTATATATACTGCAGGAAGTATCGAGCCGGTAACAGTGCCTGATGTCAATTGAAACGACACTACTGCCAACATATCTAGTTCCTTTCAATCCGTCAGTGTAAATTGGAATAAAATCCGTATACTGACTGCGATGGAAGGCGAAAATACTCTGGGAAACAATTGGACATGTAATGCTTTTGCTGTATGAAATGATATACAAACCTTGGCATATTTCAAGGGGGAAATTTAATTAAATTTCGTTGCTGAACATCCAAGTCATGTAGGCCGAGTTTCTCGATGAATTCTTTCACTCTCTCAGAAAAAGGACGGATGAAAGAAGGCCGAGCACCGTACAATCTCCGAAAAAATGGGCTGACATGAATATTTTTCAAAGGGTGGGATGAAAGAGATGACATTTTGAAATGAAAATAGAGTGACAGCTTCAGGCGCCGCAAAGCCAAAGGTAGCTAGTTACAAAGGACATAGAGACTCTGCACACGTGACGTTCGAAACGCACCACAGCAGATTCTCAGAGCAATATGGTGGATCGGGTCAAGTTTCCGTAAGGTAGTTTTGCAAGCAGATCCGTAGACGATACATCCGTAGTCGATCCGGGACAGAATAACCGACCGATACACTCGGAGTAAAGAAGTTCGATCCGCTCCCCAAAAGGTGTTAGACAACACCTTCAAGATATTCAGGGGTTTCTCACACTCAGACCATAAACGGTTTGATATTCAGACCATGCCCCTCAGACCATAAACGTACAAAGTGCGCAGAATCCCATAGCGTCAAGTACGGTCATATGCCTTTTCGATATCAAAGAAAATAGAAACCAAATGATTCCTCCGGATGAAAGCAGTACGAATCTGACTTTCGAGTAGAAGGATGTTATCTACAGTGGATCTTCCTTTACGGAAGCCACTCTGAAACGGAGGAATGCATTGATTCTTTTCCAATTGATAAACAAGACGGGCATTGACCATACGTTCAAGGGTCTTACAAAGGCAACTCGTCAGAGGATAGGTCTATAGTGGAGAGGGTTCTTTGGATCCTTACCAGGCTTCAGGACAGGAATAACGATTGCTTTCTGCCACTGGCTAGGAAACAAATGCTTCCTCCATATTCGGTTGAATAGGTAAAGGAAACTGACAAATGAATCCCCTCTCAAGTGGCGAAGCATATCGTATGTTATACCATCAAAGCCTGGATTGGTATTGTTAGTCAAGGACAGAGCCTTTCTCAATTCCCACATGTCAAAGTCACAGTTATAAGGGAGTGGTTGCTGACACCTGAAGTTGATAGATGTCTGCTTAGTACGATTCTTAGTCGCTAAAAATGTAGCGCTATATGAATCGGAGCTTGACACACTATCAAAAGAGTGGCTAATGTCATTGGTATGCGTATGGATCCGCACAGCTACAGCCTACAATGATGTGGTCAGTGCAACGACACTGTTGGGAAATTCCTGGGATGCGAAAATACATACACCTCCAGAAGAAGATGATGCGACATCAACATCCCGTCGTACACAGTTATATCCACGCACTCGAGTTGTAATGGTACTCTTCAGAAAGTCTCTTGAAGAGCAACGCATGCAGGTCGGTGCTTGGATATAATGGATTTGAGATCCTCAAGTCGAGGTCGTAAACCACGGCAGTTCCAGGAAACAAAGGCTATTAAATCCTCGCAACTGAAGTGGAGGATCCACGGTATCATAGTCCTCTGGTGATGGGTGGAGGTTCCCTACATCACCTTCAGGAGAGTCAAAGACTCTAGACTTCTTTCGAGGAATACTCAGCATTATTGTCCTTTTGAGTTTCATCCTCTGTAAGGCTTTAGATCTGGCCAATGGCCTAGTCCGTAAAGCTCCAGCAGAGAGAACAGGAGTAGAAGAGTGTTTGTCAATTGTATTAGTTTGATTGTTAGGTTTTTGTTTCTGTATAGATTTTCGGTACAGTAGGGATCGGTTCGGGAAACTGAGTGGAAACAGATACTTTTGTTATATTAACAGCTGATGCATAGCTATATCCCTGTACAGGAGTACGAGATGACACTATGCGTCGAGCCTCTGAATATGTGACTTTTTGTAGGATCTTCACCGTTGTTACTTCCTTTTCTTCTGTCCACTTAGGACAAGATCGAGAGTATGACGTGTGATGGTCTTTGCAATTTACACATAGCTCCGGTGCCGAACAGGTAGCACTTTCGTGACCTGTCGCTGCACATCGAGAGCAAGTCGCTTGTCCCCGACATGATGTTTGGGAATGCCCGTAGTGCTGACATTTAAAACAACGAAGTGGATTAGGGATGTAAGGACGGATGGGGAGGGGAAGATATGCGGCTTGAAAGGATTCCCATAAGTTAGGGGTCAAGAATGTTAAAATTAGGTGCTTAGTTTTCAGCACCTGACCATTACGCCTTATTGATATTTTTCGTACATTACTCAAATGCTGATCTGACAAGTTCTCCAAGATTTCCTCCTCAGATACATTCATTAATTCCAATGATGACACGACCTCTTGGGAGTAATTTAAATTACCATCAGGTGTAGTCGTGATTTCATGAGATCCAAGATACTGTAATTTTGATATTAATTGAGCCTGTGTTGAAGACGCGACTTCAACGAGATCTCCTGAGCGTAACTTTTTAATAGATTTAACAGTACCGATCATACACCCGAAATTTCTTTATGAATTAGAAAAGGCGACACATTCGCAAAATTATCTGTATTACGTTTTACAATGAAAAAACAAAAATTACATAAACTTTGGGAAATGTCTGGGTTTTGTATTTGTAAATTTTCACTAGAAATAGCTTTGTGATTTTCAACACGTTCAGCCCATGTTGCATTTGTAGCATTTATAGCCTTGAGAGCCAAAATCTTATTATCTTTAGTTGTAGCCATATTTGCCTTCAGAAAAAAAGAAAGAAAAAAAAACACGGATTAACTTCCAGTTCGATCGGGGCCCCGCCAGATCCCATCTCACCACCCTTTCCTAACGCGGAAACGAGTAACCTCCGGAGAATTTCGTTAGAGCCGGACAATGTGAACTGCCCCCATTACGTGCCCAGGCAGAGGCACAGTCCAAGGCCCAAGCCAAGGAGGATTTCTCGAAATGGGAGAGAGGTCACACCATAGGCAACCAAGGCTCTCCCTCTAGGAACATTTTGAGGATGACATTCCAAAACTATTACCGACGGCGCACGCAACTCCTCTCCTCGCACACCCTTCCCCGACCAGGGCCTTTTCCAATTACGCCCAGGCGGTTTCCCACTAGGTACCTCCGCGTGAGGTGTACTGGGGCCCCTTATTGCCAGAGCTAGGCATGCATGAGATCGGCATTGATACGCCGTCGGCCTTTTAGTGTGTTAGTAGAGACATTACAAATATTTTTTTATTTATTTTTAAATATTTATATAAATTTTTTATTTATTTATTTTGTAACACAAGAGAAACACAGGTAAGAAATGAAACTGGGTTAGAGTAACCTGTTTTCCACTTGATCTCACAAAATATCAAGCGGAACCCCCCCCCCCAAAACAAAGCACATGACACAGAAAAAAAAAGAAGAGGAAAAAAAGATCATTGAGGTACCTCAGGGCCGTGATGCCCTTACCCATCTTAAGAAGATGAGCCCCCTGAAGGGGAAGCCGCGACTGAACGAAAACCGCCGGCCACGAATCCAAAACCATGACCATTAGGCTACTATACATTTATCAAACCTTAATTAATTTTTCTGAAGTCAGTCGCTAAAAAGTTCATGTTACTCTAGTTCATCATTAAGGGGACTTAGTACCTTTGGACCTTCAAAAGTTCGATTTTTCAAATTTGATTTTAAAAAATAGTACTGAATGTTAGGAGCATTTTAAAACAAACCGCGTCAAAATCCGACAATTATTACGTCCTGTGCAACAAAAACTGTGAATGTCTAAAGTGACTTGTTCTATGTAATGCAATGTAAACAAACCTCTTTTTTTCGGTTTTCTATTTTCACACTTTCCCACAGGATTAAAAAAAATCTTTTGCATGCAGAACTTTAAAATTTTACATGAGTGTTATACTTGTAAATCTTTATTCTGTGGACCTCAATTTTGTTAATAGGATGATTAGATTTTATTTTATAACATGATACATGAAAAAAAAGTTACTAAATACAAACTTGATAACTTTTTTAATTTTTCAATTTTTTTTAATGTAAGGTAAATTTAAAATTTGAGGTTCACAGAATAAGTTCATTATTTAGCTTTAATTTGGTATAAGAATTATGGTTCTACTGTACATTTTTCAAAAGTTATCTTGTGGGTAACGTAAGGTAAGCTAATTTATTTTTCAAATTTTTGTACGCATATTTTATGTTGTATAAGAAAATATATTAATTTAATATCAAAACTTGAACCAATATTTTAAACTATGTACTTTATTACACAAACTGGCAAAGTTTCATACTGAAATGAGCAAAAATTGTTGTTTTATGAAGAATTGAAAAAAGTTTGTCAAAATGTTCTACTTTTGATTTCGTAAGGTACTAAGTCCCCTTAATGCAAACAAATAAATAACAAAATCTAAGCTTTAATAAATAATATTTTTCTAAATATATTAGTTTAGTTTTAATTAAAGTCGCAATAGAAGCAACACGAGGGCTATTGGCTTGAACACTCGGCTCGACTAAAACATCGCTAGCAACAAAATAGCGAGCATAACCATTCGGCTACTCCATACACTGTTTCAATACAGTAAGATAATGTTTCCGTTCTGGAAAAATGTATTATTCATGTAAAATTGTTCACATATCTGAGAACCAGAATAATTTTTTTCTCTATATTCTTCATTTAATCATGAAAATTCGATATATTTCAATCTGATTTCTACAAATGGAGTTTTGAAAAAATAGTAATAAATGGTCACGCAATCTTTCTACTTCAAAATAGTTAAAATATTTTGTGGGTAATCTCTTGAATAAGTATATTTAGTTGTGTCAATTGAAATAAAATAGTTGCTTTCGGATTTTATACGTGAATTTCAATTCTGTACAAACAAAGAATGTTGCACAACAGATTTATATCTCCACTGGTATATTCAAAACGTATTTAAAATATCTATTGTTCTTTTAATAATTAATAAAGTAATTTGGATTGGGTATTTTTTTTAAACAGTACAAATTGCATAAAAAACGAAGGATTACTTCTTTTTTTAAGAAATCGTGTATGAAGCTAACTTTTTAAACACTGTGAAATACCACATAGATATCTGTATAGTAAGCTAGACAAACTTTCAATGGATATTACGCAACTATAAATAAAGCTTAAAGAAGGAATTCTCAGATCACCAACAACAAATTCCTAGAAATCGGACGACTTCCTCCTAAAGATCGTAAATCTCCTTTTGTCAACGTATCTTTAACATGTATCCTTGCGCAATGAGGCGGGACTTTTAATTTTGCTTTCTTTGTTTACTTTGCTGTCTCAACAAATTACAAGCAGCGAAATAAATTAAAATTTTTAAGAAAATATGCATTTGAAAGAGCATAAAAAAGGAAGGATTCTGTGGAATTGCTGTTTTTGTCCCATTATTTGAAGTAATTTTAAGAACAATTTAGTGAGAGGGATGCGAGTTTTCAGATCTTTCATAAAAATACTTGCAAAAATCAGGGGTGGGGAAGTAACTCCACATAAACCTTCTTTTTTTAATGCTCTTAAAAATGCACTTTATTCCATGCAGTTAAAATAAATATTCTAGAAATGAGACTTCAAGTAAGTAACTCCATTAGGTAGGTAACATTAGGTAGGGAAATTCGTGGTGGAGTGACCTCTTACTAGAAATGAGGATTTGGCGGGGGAAAATATTCAGCTCCGTAAAGACTCCCCAGTTTTTCTTTGTAATTTATCTTGGCACGAGCAAATTTAAAAAAAATATTTTACATGTACTTCTTAAAGTGGTTAAATTGTGTAAATTAAGAAAAAAACAAGTAGCAAATCCTTTTATATAATATCAGAATTATCTCATAAAGTCTATAGAAAACTAAATATTTTGCTTAGGACTTTTATGAATGAATGTGATTGTAAATAAAAAATATTTCACGTGTTGAATGAAAAGGATGGATAATATGCTCAGCCTTATCCTATGGTCAAAATTTATAAGTGTTTTTACAATTTAATGAGTTATATATAAATATAATGTTTGCAGGGACATCTTAAGGCATGGGCCAACTGGGCCCAGGACCTCGTCTCGTTCTCTACTCGGCCTGAATAAGATCATGACCAGAATAATTTCAATCATCAAATGTTATTACATGACTGGTTGAAGACAAGTTACTTCTATATTAAATATTTCTATTTATAATATTTTGCTGAGAATTTGAGGAAATATTCGTTTTATTTCTAAAGCGAGATATATCCAATCTATTGATAAAAATACTGCTGTGGGAAGGACAGTCACAGACACTCTGTAAAGCGATCTTTTAGTTATTTACACACACGAGTTAAGAATCCCTCATGAATGGACAAGAGATACTCTTAAGCCCCCAACAGAAGTGACAAAAACACATTGCCTATTTTATGACAGGCATCAGGAGTAAAATAAAAAAAAGAGGGTTGAAAATGACCCTGAAGTAAATCACTCTTTTTCGAAGAAACGAGTGGCCTACAGTTTTAAATCGGCAATTCCTTTCTTTAAATTAAATTTCTTCCAAACAATAAGAGATAATTATGTTTTTATTTTTGAATAGTATTTTTTTTGAGATTTAAGATGATAAACGAATATTTATATCGCATTAAGAAAGTAAAATAATTTGCAATTGTATTTGCTTTTTTACAGAGAGAGTTATAAAAATAATATCCAGTTTAAAAAATTCTGCTCTTTTTTTTTGTACATTTTCTCACTCTCCCTCGGAACAACATAAATAATCTCTTAACTGTTTATAAAATTATATATAAATATTTCAATGCATTTTTAGAATATTTTTATATTGATTAATATGCATAAGCGCGCGCTCCCTTAATTTTGAATGCACTATGGTCTTCCAAAAGAGTTTTCGATGTGTATTGTAATTCAGAGAAATATTTTTATTTGCTTCTAACAGGTCAATTGAAAAGTCCCCGGCCTGACACATAGATAGCCCTAACCCTCAAAAGATGCGTGTATAAATTTGACAGCTGTCGGATCATTAGTTTGTGAATTATAGCATTTTGAGTGAAGCAACTTCTGTTATTGTGAAAAAAATGGATAAAAAGGAATTTCGCGTGTTGATAAAATATTGCTTTTTGAAGGGAAAAAATACAGTTGAAGCAAAAACTTGGCTTGTTGCCGAGTTTCCGGACACTGCCCCAGGAAAATCAACCATCAAGGATTGGTATGCTAAGTTTAGACGTGGTGAAATGAGCACCGAAGACGGTGGACGCCCAAAAGAGGTTGTTACCGACGAAAACATTAAAAAAATCCACAAAATGATTTTGAATGACCGTCAATTGAAATTGAATGAAATAGCAGACACTCTAAAGATATCAACTGAACGTGTACATCATATCATTCACGAATATTTGGGTATGAGAAAGCTCAGTGCAAAGTGGGAGCCGCGCGAGCTCACTTTTGACCAAAAACAACGACGAGTTGATGATTCGGAGCAGTGTTTGAAGATGATCAAGCGTAATAAACCCGAGTTTTTGATTCGGAGTTTTTGCGTCGATATGTGACAATGGATGAAACATGGCTCCATCATTTCACTCCGAAGTCCGATCGACAGTCATCCGAGTGGACTGCACACGATGAACCCGATCCAAAGCGTGGGAAAACGCAACAGTCGGCTGGCAAGGTTAGGGCGTCTGTATTTTGGGATGCGCATGGAATAATTTTCATTGACTACCTTGAAAGAGAAAGGACCATCATCAGCGACTATTACATAGCGTTATTGGACCGTTTGAAGGACGAAATCGCCGAAAAACGGCCACATTTGAAGAAAAAGAAAGTGCTGCTTCACCAAGACAATGCACCGTGTCACAAGTCAGTGAAAACGATGGCAAAAATCCATGAATTGGGCTTCAAATTGCTTCCTCATCCACCGTATTCTCCAGATCTGGCCCCCAGCGACTATTTCCTGTTCACAGATCTCAAAAGAATGCTCGCTGGGAAGAAATTTTCGTCGAATGAAGAGGTGATCGCCGAAATTGAGGCCTATTTTGAAGCAAAGGACAAATCTTACTACAAAAATGGTATCGATAAGTTGGAGGGTCGCTATAATCAGTGTATCACCCTTGAAGGAAATTATGTTGAATAAAAAAACTAATCTTGCCAAAAAAATGTGTTTTACTATGGTAGGGCGGGGACTTTTCAATTGACCTGTTACTATGGAAAGTGTTATTTTACTCGTTTTAAATTCAAATGACTGTACTATTTTATTATTATTGAAACCCAAATAAAAAAGAACATTTATAAAATGAATATATTACATTGCTACAGATTGTAGTAATGTTGCATAAATGTAGAAAAACAATCATATAACAGGAATCCTAGAGTACGATTTGATAATTAGATAAATAAATGCCTGTTCAATAATTTAATGTCTCAAGAGTAAAAATGGAGAAATTCTCGTCAAACACAATACAAAATAAAAGACTTTTAGTGTAAAGACCTCTCACTAGAAATTTTCTATTTGCGCGTGTATGTTTAATCAGATTTTCCGGCAGAAAATTGAAATTTATTACATATACTTTAATTTTATACACCTTTTTGTTTACAAACTAGTTAGAGAGTTTTCTCTTTTTTTTCCTCCTTGAACAGGACAAAAAAAAAATGTGAAATGCAACATATAGTTATGTGAATATTACGTGAATTATGGCATAATGGTTTTTAGAACAGTGTATTTATTTATTTATTTTTAGTTGCAAAATAACAATTCTTTTTCGAATAACGTTCGAATTCGTCCCCCAAACGCGCGTTATTAAAAAAAATCTCTTAGTTATTTTTAGGATATAAATAAAAGGGGAGCCATCTTTTACTAAATTATTTATAATTTTTCTGTATATCATCTTGTACAGGTTTAAAAGTGGATTCTACGTTATACCTGGTCATCTTTTTGAATTTCACTGGTTTCATTCATTTCATGATTTCATTTATTTTTAATAACTGATCATTTTATTTTAAAACATCACTCATGCGGAAAATGGGTACTCCAGTTAGTTTTGATATAAAATTTTTAAGGCTCCAGTCGACACGACAAAAAAATCCCGAGCGTAATGTTAATGCTATGGAGTTTCGTACTTTTCTACTTCCATCTAGGGCATTGCTTTTAATTGCATGGAATGAAATGCATTCGAAAGAGCGAGAAAAAAAAATGTTTCAGTGATTTTCGAGTTTTTAAAAAAAAATTGCAAGTTTTTTTAAAATATTTTCATGAGCCTGAATTGCTTAATTAAAGATGAATTATAGGCAGCAGAAACTCGACCTTCAGCTAAAAAACTAAAAATTAAGATGAATGAATTAGAAACTACTTTTTTAACTATCCTTTGGAATGACATTTCGACACGTATTGACAAAGTAAATCTATTCCTCCAGAGTAAAAACATAGATTTGTTGAAAGGTGTAAAATTTTTAAAATCTTTAATGATATACATAATAACCAAAAGAGACTCTTTGGACTATTATAAGCTAAAAGTCAAGGAAGTATAGAAGTGTTCACAAAAGTGACAACGCTGTGTCTGGATAACTTTCCTTGAAGGAAAAAGAGACACCTGCACAACGTTTGAAAACAGCCATAGCCAGAAATTTAAAATAGATATCTTTTTACCAATAACCGACTCTGATTTGCAATATACTACAAACGCGAAGTAAAAAAATATGAGGAGCTTTTTGAAATGTTTGGAGTTTTTGAAAATATTTCTAATTTGGATGAGACAGAAATTAAAATAGCATACGAGAAAATATCAAAATTTTACAATAAAGACATTAATGGAGAGGAACTGAACTTGGAATGTCAACATTTCAAGTCAAATATGATCATTGATGGCGAAAAGCTAAGAAAAAGCAAAGAGAAGAAATGGAAAAAAAGAAAGATTAATAAAAAATATAATTTTACAAATGCAGATGAAGATGAAGAGCAGTTGTTGTATGAGGGGATTGGAATTGGGATGAACATACTCTATACATGCAATAATAATGAAAGACTGTTCACAGTGTTTCCTTATATTGAAATAATAATGAGAATTTTCTTATCAATGATAACTAACACGGTTGGTGAGAGTTTATTTTCAAAACTCAAATTGACCAAAAAAGAATTGAGAAATCGTATGATTCGATCCCGTTTGAATAATTTAAGCTTGAAGAGTATTGAAAATGAAATATTATTAACAATTGATGTTGAAGACCCAATTAATGAGTTTACGAATTTAATTTGAAGAAAATGAATATTCACAGAAACCTTATTTTACCATAGATTGCTTTTATTGAACTGTACATCTCTATACACTAAATTAGATTAAAGGGTTGCAGGTGGGCCTAATTTTTCATAAGATCCCAGGGCCTTAAGAAATCTTAAGACGTCCCTGAGTGTTTGTGTCATGTATTGAAAGAAAGAAATTATTTTGTTTATTCACTGTGTGGATGAATTTTACACACAGTTTATGCATAGAATAAAATCTGAATATACTGCACCAAACATTTAAATTTTTACAACATTTTTTTAGGCCACATTATAAAAAAACAACAACCTAAGATAGGAAATGTGTGTATCTAAATATTATATAAAAATCCAATTTTGTAATACAACACAAACAAGTTGTGGTTCTTCCTACCAAGTCATAAGTTTAAAACAGATGACTTTAAAAATTTGAGACAATGGTGATGAAATACCAGATAATTATAATATGATGAACAGTATTTGTGACATAAGAGGATGGATGTCAGACTAAACTGAAAATTTGGTACCAAAATACAAATTAAATTTGTACTTAATTTTAAAATATGTTCTTCAAAAAAAAGTATATTATGAAACATCTTACTCCTATCGTAAAGCATCAGAAATTTATTTCAACTTGTTGAAGAATAATCTGGAATAAAAACTACTTTTGTCAACATTTTACTATGCGTGTTTAATTTCTTACTTTGTCATTGCCACACAGTATTATTGGAAGAAAAAACTGATGTACAACAATTCTTCATTAATGGTAAAACCTTAATATCTTAAAACAAGATATAATTATTTTTTATAATTTCTCCATCAATTCAGACAGTTACCTTACACATTTATGAAGAATAAAAATATAGAATTCTTGTTGAGCATCATTTTTATATAGTCATCTATAAAAGAGTGTAGCAAAAAGATCTATAAATCTTAAATTTTCACAACACTGCTTTTTAAATACTATAACGTTATTCTATAAAATATCCTCTGCATCATACACAAATATTCACTTTTCTGAAAATTATTTATAATGCTGATCAAAAATAATTCTTAAAGTTACTGGGTCTTATAACTTTTCAGGAACTTAAGTCACTGAATATATGATTGCAATATCTGTAAATATAGTCTGCAACATACACAAATAATTACTCGTATAAAAATAATTTTCTAAACTGATCAATAACAATTCCTAATATATATAATAGTCTTTCTGTAGGTATTACCAAAAAAACCTTTCAAATATGCAATGTTTTTAAAATATTAAAAGTACTTTTGCATTAATTTATTCATTTAAATTTTAAATGCATTAATTATTCATTCAAATTTGAAAATTCTCAATGTATAAACCAACAAATATTATCAGACAATTTAAACAAATGTTAAAAATAAATACATATTAAAAATCTCAATCTTATTGAATTAAATTATTAATAGCATTAAAGAAACATTTTTTTTTTAATATTAGAAAATCACAGTTAATCTGGATGCTTTATCATAATCATAAGAAAATGTCTGTGTGCAAAAAAAATTAATTTGAAGCCATTATTTTAACTTGATAGAAAAATGATTCAATTATCTTTATGCAATGGTAATCCAAAATTAAGATTTAAACATTCCTTTTGAAACAAGACATAAAAAAGTGTGATAATTTCTAACTGAATTAAAAAGTAGTATATATAACAAAATACAAGTTACGTTAATTGCCTTTGCAGTTACTAAATTACTAAGAGTAACACTAACAAGTGCGACAACCTGGGATGGTTGAAGTTTGATTATTATGATCAATCAACCCTTTAACAAAGCAGAAATCATCTAAATGATGTGTTTTGAACTAGACCTTCCAAATGGCCAGCAGCATTTAAAGGGGGAATTGCTTTTTGTGGACACTGGGGCATTATTATTTATGAATGAAAAATGCCACTAAAAGGCATCTTTTTACTTTTAAATGAGTACTTACATTTATTTAGAAAATATTAACGGAAACTAAATCGAATTTAATTCCATATGCATAAATGTATGAAAAATATATGAAAAGATATTCTGATCTTTGTTTGTGCACTTTATTTATTTATTTTTTAATTATTCGAAATTATCTACTTAGTAAGTTAGACATCAGCTAGAATAGCTACAGTCAAAATGAGTCAAAATAAACATTCTTCAAACTATATCTTAAAAAATTGCTATAAACTAAAAAATATATACTCAAAAACGTTATTTAAAACAGTTCTACATTAGAAATTAGTTTTATAATACGAATTAGATATATCAATTAATAAGGAATGAAGTACTAATCCAGACTTTTAATTAGTTGGGTTCAAAACAGTGGGGTCCATCAGTATTCAGTGAAAAAACCACAAAATCATTTTAAAAAAATTCTACAGTTTCTCTGTTTAGGTAACAAATTAACTTGGCTTAAAAAAGACAAATTTACCCTTTAGGGGAACAAAGTATACTGCTTGGTGAATATGCTTTGAAACTAATGGACCCATTTCTTTTTAAGGAAGTGAGTAATCGTGAAGTTTAATGGCACAAGAGCCAGATGCAACCATACTGCATAACAAGATGTAACTATAATCTTGACATTTCAGGGAGAGAGAGGAAAGAAAGTTGAAAATTATTGATGAAAAGGAAGGTCAAAAATAGAGAAAGATTGTTGGGGTACTACAAGGATGGATAAGGTAATTAAATTATTATTAGCTTATTCAAGGGAATTAAATGATATATTAGCTTATTTCATTCAATTACCACAATAACTTACAGGCATTAAATATTAACATGCTTTAAAAATTATAGTAGGCTTAGAAGTCAATTCTTAGTTATAACCATTAACAAATTTTAGTACCATTTTTATTCAGTCAAATTAGTGTAGTACTTTAAATATTTGAAATCTTCAAACAAACAACTTTACATTTAATGTGCTATATAGTATACATAATTTCACATTTTTAAAATATGAATGCTACAAGGCAAAGCGCGTGACAGGAAGAATAGGCAAAAGTAGATAATTTCAGAAAACTGATCTAATGATTTAATATGATGTATTAATTACATACAAAAACAAGAAATTTTAATGAACAACCTTTGAAAGGCAAAGACATATTTAATGCAATTACATTTACTCATTTTAATGCTAACACATTTTTGCATGCTACATTTAATGCAATTTTTTCAAACAAATAATAAATTTACAAAGAAGTTCGAAAATCTACTTTTTAACAAATTATTTCCATACTTTTCAAACATCTGTTTTATTAAAAGGGACTTCATTTGCATGTTTTCTACTTTGGTACACTATTGCAACGAAAGTACCCAAAAGAATTGCAGTTATAATACCACCTCCTTTTCTTTCAGCCATCTGTCGATCAATTTCATTATATAATTTCCTACAATAAAGAATGATACATATGTTACATTTTTAAAGAGTAAAATAGTTAAACTGCTGCAATATAAAATGTTTTAAAAATTCTTTTTATAATTATTTTACATTTCTTGTTCAAAATTAATATATTTTTGAATTGTTTTTAAATTAATGACATGAAACTTAACTTGAATTCAAAAAGCATCAATAATATGAAAAATTTATGCACAATCCCAAAAAAATGTTTAAAAATGGAAGAAAAATAGCAGGATGATTAATTAATTGGTGAAATAAAAAAAAAAAAGCTTATAGTGGCATATACTATTCTACAATGGTAAGAATGCAAATGGGATGGAAACCTTGATAGAATAAGTATAAAAGTCAGCAGTCAGAATGCAACTTTTGATTTTCTTTCAATTCTCACGCACAGAATATTACATTTTAAATTGTCCATATAGTGATAATTGGTCATTACTTTCTTAAAAATGTTCTGCAACAAAGATAATGTTTTCTACATAAACAAGTGAATAACTGGATTAACACAGATTCATTCAATTCAATTTTTTTAAAACAACAGTTGCTTATGAATTAAAAATTTTCAACATATCAAAATGTACATATCAAATAAAATTTATACTTTATTAATCAAAATTTTCATTATTTCTAACAATTCTAGGTGACAAGAATTACAAAATAGTAAATAGAGTACAAAATTGTACACTATAATATGACGCTGAATTTATAACATCCAAGATTCAAATTTCACAATTTAACTTTTAAAACACTGATTCAATAAAGCTATTAATCAAATTAATTCTTGAATATAACAGGTCATGAGAGGTTTAAACAACCAATAATAAATACTTCTCAGATCTAAAATAATAATATAATACATTTTTTCAAAATATTTTAAATTAATAATAACAATTAAACAAATTTAATGGTTAATTTTATTAATTAATAAAATTAAGTTTCTTGCTAAGATTTAGTTATTTTAATGTATAACATCATGAAAAAAATTATGCAATATTTTTAACAAAAATCAGCTTTAGGTGTCTCATGCCATCTTATTTCAAATTGTGCTTTTTTTTTTGGATTGTGTGCACCCAAATTTGCCTATTTACAAATCTAGATTGTACCTTGACAGGCCATGCCACAAAATCTAACAACTATAATTAATTCAGTATAAAACCGCATTACATATCTTTTTCACCCAATAAAGAAAGGTTTTACGTTTGCAATGTCCATTCTAGATGTTTCCTGGTGTAGTTCGATTTCAGCACATTTTAAGACGAATAATTGGCATCCTGCTTGCCTGTTTTCCTAATATATTTACCAGTTCCAATTAAATTAATGAACGTTTTCTTCCCGTATTTTATAAGCAAATAAAAACATTTCATGAAGTAATGACTAATATTTCCCTTAATTTTTTAAATTTCCTTTCTTATTCAATAAAATTAGCCTTATTTTTGAAATCATACAGCCTAATATAAGACTAAAAAGTCTTGAAATTAATAAGGCAAAATTTTTGAGTATGAAATATAGGAATGTTTGTTGAAGGAAAAGTTTGCGATGTCTTCTCTCGTTTTTTTCAGAAGAACAGATTAATCTGGGAATTCCTTTAAGTTTATCTATTGACTGAATGTTCTTATAAAATGATTAGTGTCTTTTGACATTTAATTATTAATGAATTCACATTTATTATAAATTAAATGTGGTTTCTACTGAATAACTGGTGAAATTTCAAATAAAAGAAGTACAATAAATCTTCTTAAAGCAAAAATCATAAATATTTCATGCATGTGCTAAATACAAATAAAAATTTTAATCTACAATAAAGTGAGTGAGTGACTGTGGGGTTTTATGGCACAAGAGCCAAAGCAGGCTATACGCTGGGACTCCATTGTTTTATTACAACAGTAAAACTCTCCATGAATCTGTGTATATATTATAAATATTATAAAATACTATAGCTTCTATTGATACTAAGAAGCTATACAATTGTATCCTGGAGATCAAGATGATTTAAAACAATGGTTTCGACACAGTTTTTAAACAAGAATTGAGATTTAATATAATATAGCATACAATCTATTAAAAATAAATAGTTTAGATTTGTCCAGTTAAGCATTTACTAACTGGATTGATATCTCTTTATTCAATTTTTTATTCATTCTATTCTTTTAAAAACTCAAGTAATTTGTTTACTTAGCTAGTTATTCCATTTCTAGAGACCTGCAATTACTGTATTCAATATAATACACATAGCAACAATTTCCATTTTAATATACTTATTTGAAAAATAATATGAGTCAACTTTTAGAAATGACATATGCACTGGAGTATTTCATAGATTCCAAAAAATTTGAGTAGTACAAAAGAATATTCGGTGAAAATGCAGTAGTAATAGTATTTCAAATTAATATGCTTAAGAAATATGCAATGAACTTTATAAGAATCGGCTATGCTTTTTTTTTTTCATCAGCAAACAAAAACTTCCATTCTCATATTATTTTCATGCTAGATCGTTATTTTTCTTTCGCAATGCCATTTTATAATAAAAAATATACAAGCTACGTTTGCTCTAAAAAAGTGGATGGCACAACATTTATCTTTATTTCAACTAAAATAATTAACAAATGAATAAAAATGCATTTGCACATTCTCAACTAAAAAATATGCCTATTACATAAAATTGTATGTTCTAGTATCATTTAATAATGTTATCTCTTTTCTTTCATTTATGTGGTCATTCGTAAGCTGATTATGTATGAGACAACAAAAACAAAATTTAGTTTAAAAAAAGAAAAAAAATCACGTATAAATACTTACTGGGGTTGTTCATATTGAGCTTTTACAAATCTTAGGAGACTTGAACGCATTATGATTATTTTGAGAAATAAATCTCGAAAGTAAAATAATTATAAATATTTTTTTTCGATTAATTTATAATCCAAGGTTAACAAGATCGCAGATATTACTTTCCAAACTCCTCTAAAGAATATTTTTCACTAGCGTCTGCTCACAGCTCTAAATCCCACTAGCGTCTGTTCGCAGCTGTAAATCCCTAAGGGAGACCGAAAACTGGACGAGTCTATTTAAATCGCAGGGATTAGAGGAATTTCGCTGAGGTGTTGAGTGGATTTTCCTGGCGTCAAACAGCCATGCATCGTTTGGGTGACCGAAAACTGAACGAGTGAAGCTGTGCCTTCATAGGAATTAATAGGCACACAAAATGATTTGGGCATTTAATTGCAAGAGCATTTCTCGGTTGGGTTAAACCTGAGTTTGATAGGACCTGGCGCGCTTTAACTTTTTTTGGGCGATAAGTCGCCAAATATGGTAACCATACAATTTTTTGCTAGTAACCCTACTAAATCTAATCCCACGCATTACGTGCCACGCAGCGTATATATTTTACCATTTATATATTTTACATGCATATGTTTTAATCCCACAATGCAATCTAATCCCACGCATTACGTGCCACGCAGCGTGGACGTAATCCCACGCATTACATCCACGCTAAGTTCGTTCCGCTTCACTAGTTGTTTTTTTAAATTTTTTGACCGTTGGAAAAAAAATGTCCTCCAAAATTTCCAGGTTTCAAGCTCCTACATCTGCCTTCTTCAACTACCTGGAGATCCAAGGTATGAATGCTGTACTTGAATGGTGTATGAAAGAGGGTTTAATTGCTAAAAATGTTAAATGTTGTGTATGTGGTGATCAGATGAAATTTACAGAAGAAAAGAGTTTGCATGATGGTTATGTATGGATGAAATGAGGTAAGCGTTTTTTCATTCTTTTCTTTCATTTCTTGTAAATCTGCGAAGGTTGTAACGGTCAAAAAAAGAGTTTCCTTTCTTATTTCATATGATATTACGCTTCCTCTTGTATTCTTATACGATCCTTCATTCTGCTGATTTTTTTAAAACAATTCCTCTCTTTTCATTTAAAAAATACCATTCTTACGAAATTCAAACCTTTATTTAACATTCCGATTTTTTTTCGAAGCCAAAAAAAGATCCTTTTTCTCCCTCGAAATCATTCCTAATCCATTAATAATCAGGGGATCCTTCAGTTTACGGGGTTGAAGATTTTTCCCCGCCAAATCCTAATTTCTTGTTGAAGGCTGATCGCCAAGGTGTTGTCCTTGGGAGAAACCAGTTTGTAGCAACCGTGCGCAAGACGATCCGTGGGGAAAACTCTCTGCGTAGTAATACACTGTTTTTCTGGATGTTTACCATTTTTCAAACGGTCTTGTTTTCTGAAAAGCGTTGTCGTCTAAACTGCGCTCTAGCCATCTTCTTGCTATTAAAATGAACCATTGAAAAATATTTTTAAGAAAACGCTTACCTATTTGAAGAAGTAAATTAATTATGTAATAAAAGTAAATAGCGAATCGAAATTAAAGTAATTAAAATTGTAAAAAAAAATTGTGATTTTCAATACCGTAAGTACTAGAATAAATAATTTTTATCCTTTAAAATTGAAATTGAGTTTTTTTTCCTTCGTTATTATTGGATTACTGAAGATTATTCTCGTATTTTTATTTTCGTACATTTATATTTTCTAATGAAGGATGCATCTGAAACATTAAAAAAATTACTCTAAATTAAGTTACATTATTAAGTTTCATTGACAATAACAAAATAAATAAAGAAAGCTATTCTATCAAAATTTATATCAGATATATTATTTCTCGTTATAAGCTCTCCAAAAAATGAAAGTAATGATTACAATAACCTAAAATTCGATTAAAAATTTTCGTAGCTTTTGCAATGAAAATCTATAAATTCAATAATCATGAAATGTTATCGTACGGTAATTTTTCATTTTCGGAACGAAAATGCTAAAATTGACAGCAAATTCTTAAATCTTAAAAAGGACAGAGAAATATTTTAATATGCCAAAAATAATGTAATAAAAAGTGCACACAAAATACTAAGTATTTAGTAAAAATATGCATTGTAGCATATTAATTATCAGAATAACTTTTAGAAACATTTTATGGATGAAATATTTTATAAACGTACCATAAAAGAATAAGCAAAAAGTGAACTGGACTTGACAATGCTCTGAAAGATAACAATGTGAGAGTTACATTAAATGAAACTTGCCTCCAGAATATTGCATGATTTGAATCAAAGGGAACACTTTCTTCTGTAAATTGGAACAGTAAAATATTAAGAATTTAGATGCATGAAAAAATGAATAATTATAAGTATTGGACATATTCCAGATCAGTATAAAGTCGAATATATAAGTTATTTCTATGATTTTCCAAAAGCATGCAAAGTCTTATTTCTGTCTAATTTAAAATAATCACTCTTATTATTATAAGAAACAATAAATTTAAACTTTCATACATTTATATATACATAAAACGCTTTTAAAAATAATAATAATGTTCAAAATTTCTAGGCAATTTTTTCTTCATAAATATTATTACAAACCATTCTTCAATAGAAATTAATTTATGAAATTTTATTAACAATGGCATTTTTTTTACTAAATTCCATTTGAAAAGCAAAGCATTCTTAATAAGTCTACCTGAGGAATAAAGAATTTATTATTTATGGTTTTTTATTCTATAAAAACCTCCCACTTTCTTCCTCCTTAATTTTGCTTCTAAGTATAATATGTAAAGTATTCGACATTAATAAAACAAATGAATGAAATGTATAAAAAAGGTAAAAGTTTTCAGGAGAAATTATTATTAACTTATCGCTGAGAGATTGAATATTTTTAAGAAATAAGGGACAATTTCTACTAAAATAAATAATCAAATTTATACTTATATAAGATCACAAAATTTTTTTCGCACAGGTGATAATTTGTAAAAAAAAAAATCTTCTCTGTCTTAACTGTCCACACACACATTTAAAGAAAGTTTTGTCTACATATTTATAAACATTTATTATTAGTTATCATAAAATAGAATAAATAAGAATATATCATTCCCTTACTCTTAAATAACAGCAAAACAAGAATGCATTCTAAAATCTATTGGTAAATATATATAGATACATTTTATTAAGAATACACATTAAATATTTTTAAGATAATATTTACCAAGTGATACAAAAACATACTAGATAATTTAAATTTTTTTTTCATCAATTTCAATTACGCTATTAAGGTGGGAAACGAAGAAATTTTAATGGTAACTAAAATATTTGAGAATTTATAAGAAAGATAAAAAGTTCCAAGAAGCTATATTTTACATCCTTACCAGTATCAACAAACATTCAATATAACCATCACTCAAATTGGCAATGCCGAGTCAGATTCGGTACTCCCTCTGACAAGAAGAAAAGATTCCCACGATTGTGATTGACTGATACATTAGAAACACAGACCTTCGAATCTCCAAATAGACACTCATATTGCTTTCTAGACGCTCCTACGAACTAACTACAGAAATCCTCTTATCCAAGCCTAACCTATTTTTGCACACAGCAATGGAATCCACGCTTTCTCTCTCAATCCTGTGAAAATTACTTTCATTGAATCCCACCAAAACCAAGAGCATTTTAACTACCGATACCCTTTTAATTTTTCTCCCTTAAAAAGAAGAGAGCTAACAAAAAATAACTTTCCATTTTCGTTTCAATCGCACTTCCCTTTAAAATCCCTTGCTCCCGTCAAAGGGGGAAAGCTAATATATGATCTAAAAGGGACCGCAACAGACTGACCACACATTTTGAGGGAAGTGGTATCGTTGGTCTGCTTTCATTTAACATCAGGTAGGTAGGTTACGTTTTTTAAAGTTCCAGCAGTGGCGTGAACTGCTTTTTCTTTGTCTAATGGAGCATGGCATGGATAGAAACATGAAGGTATTAATGATTTTGTGAGTAAAATTTTTGAATTGGTAGTAAAGAGAGGATTGAATAGTCTTAGAGTGACTTATGAGTGTTGAGTGGGATGAGCGATATGATTGGTAGAAACGAGCGGAGGGTAGGGTCTGCCGTGGGTGAGGGGGAGCAAGCGCTCCGCTCTCGCCGGGGCAGGGTAGAGGTAGGTGAGAGGGTAGAACTGCCGATGGGAAGGGGTGAGCGGGGCTCAACCCTCAGGGTGGAGAGGGAGAGAGAAGAAGGGAGAAACGGTAAGAGAGAAAGTTTTTGATCAGCTATTCGAACAGCTGATCGAGGTGGGGAAGTGGGTCAAGTTTCGGTTTGTCGTAGGTTTCTTTAAAAGGTCAGATTTTGGATTGATGCAAGGCGATGATAGTAGTTAATTTCTTGAATGATGGTAGATTGGGCGTTGATGGTTGGGTTGTTGTGGTTCTCAATATTTTTTGGCGCCGTCCAGACACAGTGCAGCGGAAGTTTACAGGGGAAAAATCAGCTTGAAGGCTTTTAGAAAATGCTGTTCCTTGGGGCGGGGTCAGAAAGCCAATCTCTTTCAGAAGAGACATGCCTTCGGCAAAAAGGGGGGTGGGGTAGAATGACCAGATGCAAATATTTCAAAAGTTCTTAACTTTCTTTATTTTTACACCCTATCTCCCTGGAAATCTATTAAGAATCTGAATTTTGGGTCATATATTTGCCCAGAAGTAAATTAAAATTAGTAATATATAATATTAAAAATGATAATAACTTAAAAATACGAAGATATAATTGAAGGAATTTTATAGGAATTCCTCTAACAAAATCAATCGACAATGAATGTAATCTTCAATAAGGTTACCTCCTCCCTCTTCTTGGTACCTCATATTCTTTTTTAAAATTAAGCTAAAGCTCTTAAAATCGTAAGTATTAAAAAAACAACGCTGCCAGTAAATCTTATCATTAGTTTTTCTTCTATATTGGCGAAAACAGTTTGCTGAACGAAACTGATATCTAAGCTCAACAAATGGAGGACTTAGTATTAAAAATGCCATTGTTTGTGCAATTAATTGATAAATATGCAAAATGATATTTTTAAAAATCTCTTCTGTAAATGACACAAAAATATAACATTAATATTGGTTGATATCGTACAAATAGTAGCTTGTTTATTTTTAACTGTTATTTTTATCTAATGTGTAATGTATGTATTTTTTCGGAAAAGAAGTGAAAAAAGCTTCTATAAGCACTTTTTATTCTTGCTACGATACTCAGGTAAAAAGAATTTTGGTTTGGTTTTATTACCATCGCTCTAGAAGCAACACGAGGGCTATTTGCGATTTACCCCGATCAAGTGACGAGAACGACACCTGAGCTGGCAACCCACTCTCCTAACTTCCACACCACGCCAACGTGAAGACATTGAATATATTCCTTAATAATTTAATATTCCTTAACTGTACCATTTTCATTTTACCAGTTCCGAATTGAATTTTACCAGTTCCGATTCCTATGGGATATAAGAATATTAACCCTTTCGCTACCGGAGGGAGAAAAAAGAAGTACTTATTTTGCTGTATGGTATATTTATATAAAAAAAAATCAATGCATAGTACAACGTCACATGGCTAATAATATATTTGACACTTTACGCAAGATATTGACATAGGGGCACATCTTAATTTTTTTTTTTACTTTAATATCTATGTACAGATTTGGATTATTTTCGCATTACTGTGATCTATCGTTATTTGCTCAGTATCAGATAACACTTTTCGTCATAGAGGTTCAAATAAAACAGACTAATGAAAAAAAAAAAACAGCTGATAACATCTGCACCAAAAGTCTTAACCCCCATAAGGCCATAAATTCTCCTTCGAACTTCTAGAAGCAAGCAAGAAAGAAAAAAGCAAACGGAAAGGCACTTAAATATGTACAATTACCCCCTTCTCTAGAGAAGAGAAATCAGCCCATATGACAAGGTAATATTCCAAATAACCTATCTATATAGATTTCGCATTTAGCCTATAGGAACATTAAAAAAAATCAAAAAAAACTTTCAAGAAGTATCTCAATTAATCGTTGGCCGTATAAGACTCGGTAGCGTTGTATCGTGATATGCCGGGGAGAGAACGGTAGAAGAGAGTTTTTAAAAAAAAAAGAAAAAAATGATACTCATAACATATTTTTGAAATTATTCACTTCAAATGCATCTTATTTGTAAATAATCAAATGCAGGAAGCATTAAGTAACAACAAAGTTAGATATAATGCATTAATAAAAAAATAAAATTTAACAAAACCTTTGGTCAAATCCTTCAAATTATGCAAACATTTGTTGCGTTCTGTAAGATGATTATTTAAATATAAGTGATATTTGATTCCAAGAATTTTATTGTGGAGTAAAAGATTTGCAGCAAAATAAGTTGTGCCGCCCACCAAAAATCAGACTGTTATTGATTAATTAATTGTTTTAACTCACTCTGAAAAGCAAGAAAAATTTTGTGACGGACCTCGTAATTTTGAACTGATCAAGACGACGATGACAATTGAACTGGTCCCACTGACCAAACTTCCACACTACGCAACTTTGAGGATACTGAGCTCGACAGATTTGAAATGCATCAACCCCAAAATCCTGGGGGGAGATCGGAGTGCGTGCTTACGCTTGTACAGGCTTAAGTGATTCTATGTTAAAGTTGATTATAGTGAAACCTGCAATAAATGCAAAATTTTAAGTAGATAAGAATAAAATAATTAATTAGATTCAGCTTCTATCATTGAGCATAATTCTTCATTTAGAAATAAATTTTTCTAACTTAATATGTTCTCTTAGTGGCTTTTGAAGAAACTACTGTTGTATAAAAATGTTATCGAGGAAAGTTTTACTTTAAATTTACCTATAGTCTTTGTACAAAGTTTCAAAATTCTTTTTAACTTAGATTGCTAAATAGGATAATTCTTATTTCCATGTCGCAAAAAAGGAAACAAATTACTAATGGTAGTAAAACATACTTAAAAAAAGTCAAATTAATCTTTCTCGTATCGATTAAAACTGTGAAACTCTTTAAAATCGATTTAGGTTAGTAATGCAATTTTGCGAATAATTCTATTCAGCAAGTAAGTATCCGTAATTTGGTTTTGACATAGGCCAAAATGCATTAAATTATTTTATTAATATTAGGAATACTTTGATGACATTTTTTTTTGTAGATTTTACATAAACACAATATTAAACGAAATTATGTTCCGCTGCATTTACCTAAATTTAGGGAAAGAAGTGTGTGTATGAATTTATTCACCGGATTGATACAAATTGGTTCTTTTACGTAAACTTGACTGAGCAATTTTATAAAATTCATAGAAAAAGATATGTTCACCATGGACACACATAAATTATCATTTCAAAAAGAAGAAAAAAACTCATCTTACAAAAAAATAAATTGATTCTAAAAGTCTTTATCTATTTTTAAAAATATTTAATGTCTTTACACCTCACTCACAGTTCAACTTTAATATTTCTTGAGCTCATATATTTTAATTCTGTCGATTTTTATTCAACTGTGCGTCGCGTGCCTAATTTAACAGTGTTTTTGCCAGCCGCAAATTATCTTTATCTCTATCAGACGTCATTGAAATATTGAAAAAAAATAGTTTATACTGATTACTTGATATACTGATAGAATCAATGAAGACAAA
>BMAW01001607.1:0-21236 GCA_019974015.1 Nephila pilipes | reverse complement strand
AGATACGTATTGGTTAATGGTATATTTAAACATTCATGACTTAAAATCTGTTAAGGTGTTACAAAAATAATATTTTATGTAAAATTTCAAGTTTTTCCACATGCATGCATTAAAATTATCATCTTCTCGATTAAATTAAGAATCACTTTCATTGATGGAGGTTTGAATTACAAGTTCCATCAACAATAATATGTTGTATCTATGGGAAGTTAATTAAACAACCAATAAAATTTGCCATATTAACACTCTCCAAGACTTTCATTACACCCTTTAATTTCAAATATTGCCGGTTTATGCTGATATCATCTAAATAAAATAATTTTAATAATAATTTAAAAGTTTAAAATTTCTTTGAAAAATATTGTTTAGGATATTTATTTTTCTTATTCTACTGTGATCTAAAAACTAAACAACATCTCGCATATTTTACCTACAATAATGATACAGAACACGACATTAGCCAGTTATTAATTTCACAGTTTAATGAGTGAAGCATTATGACATTAGAAATCACCAAAGACGCTGTAAAATCTTATTAAAGACCTCGTCTTAGAGATAGAAAACGAAATCGCGCCAAACGGGTTGCATTATTTCAATGGCTACCAGTATAGCGCATTTATTGCTTTTTTCTCTTTCCGTCACCCAAATCATGGGCAGAAATAGAATCTATCCAAAGTATTTCATCATGGAAAAGTTTACGTCTTTCATTGTGTGAAATTATACAAAAAAATGCTATTGAAAGTGCTAACTTATTGCTTCTTTTACAGTTCGTTATAGGCGATGACCAAGATTCAAAATTACGTCTCCAATAACCCTGGAATTGCTTTTCAAAACGATGTTATTAAATAATATCTGGGAAAGTTAACGACATGTATTATTATTCAAACATTCATTGAGCGGTCACAGTGGCCGAGTGGTTACAGTTGTATCAATACTGATACAGTATTTTTTGAAACCTGATATCAATAAGACCTGTCGTGCAGCGAAGTTGATGCCATTATACTGTCGGAGTTCAAAGTCAATGTATAGCGATAATAAGAAACTTCAGTGTGATGCGCAAGCTGAAGTGTCGTCCTTGTCATTTGACCGAGGTTGAAAATTAAGAGGTCAGTCCTGATGATGCTTCTAAATGTGACGTTAAGAAACAATTAATCAATCAATTAATTTTATTCTTAGAGGACGTAAGTTATTCAGCATTGAGGTCCTTTTCAAACTCTTTATTCTTTCGAGTTAAGCCATTCACCTTTCCGAATGTTAGAACTCGTTTTACTCAAATAAATACAGTTGTTTCAAATGAAAGTATTCATTTACAAACTGAATTCCTTTTATGGGAATTTCTCTCTCATAAGTCAATTTAAACCCACAATACAGCTATAAAATGTTATGTTAAGTTTAATTAAATCAGAGCGTAAAGGTAAAGCTAAATGTTTATTATCCATTAAAGTTAAAATTGAGAGAGAGAATTCGTATCAAAAGCAGGCTTACAGAATTACAAACACAAAAAATACATGTTCTTGAATGACCTAATTGTTGCTAAAATGACCTCGAAGAAAGAAAAAAAAGTTAAATAAATGGTTATCAATATTAATCTAAATATTACGATTCTGAACCACAATCTCTAAGTCAGCAAATTGAAGTTTCAACCAAAAGGGTTAGAATAGCGGAGTACCATTCACAAACAAATAAA
Organism: Nephila pilipes; assembly: GCA_019974015.1. Taxonomy (NCBI): domain Eukaryota; kingdom Metazoa; phylum Arthropoda; class Arachnida; order Araneae; family Nephilidae; genus Nephila; species Nephila pilipes. The sequence goes on along the minus strand of BMAW01001607.1, from coordinate 19,549 downwards.
AAAGAAACACTAGATATAGTCACTTCAACCTTTCCATCCCAGAAATAAAGTTATTTTCGAAAATTCAAATTTTTAGCTAAGTTATGTTTAACATGTTGTAATCTCTTTATTATTTCTACTTTATTCTTACCTTTATTATTCTACAATATAACTGGTAAAATCGCCAAAATTTCACTGGTAAAATCGCCACTGGGTTTCATCCAGTTTATTTTAATTACTAAAAAATAATTAAGAAAGTAGTGAAGTAAAATATATTAAAGTTAAGAACACAGATGCCGATTTGTATTCATAATAATATTAAAATAATAACAAGTTGTTGTAAAACGTAACATAACAATGAAACATTGATGTAATAACGTAACATAACAATGACATGTTATTGTCAAGCAAAGAAAAATACGGCCGAGTTTCATTGATTTTAGAGAATTCAAAGGTATTTCTCAAAAATTTCCAAAATGTCTTGAGGGGAAAGTGAATTTTTTTTTTCTTTCAATCAAGACAAAGATCTATTTTATCTTTCCCGTTTTTTTTTTTTTTTTTTTTGTAATCATTTATATTTACGATTCGAATGAATAGAAGATATCAAAAATAATTACCGAAAAATAAATATGCATTGAATATTTTTAAAAGAAAGCATTTTACATTTTAAGCTCTTGTAAAAATGTCGAATTCCGTAAATGAATAATATATTATTATGTAATAAAGCTTAAGAGAGAGAAAATTAATTAACTTAATCTGCTGAAAGTACTTTTACTAAACGCAGCTATCTATTATTATTGCTTCCTAATCATAATTATGAGTGACATGTGCAATATGTTCTATAAGTCCCCGTCTATGTAAAAGAACACCTGTTTTGTAAAAGAACACCTGCACAGCACGCGTGTTACAACAATCTCTTACAGCTGCTGCACGTTCGTTGTTCGATGTTTAAAAACATTTTTTTACTGGAGTATAATACGCACCCTCATTTTTACGGACCAAATTGTGGAATAAAAAGGGTGGATTATAGTCAAGATTTTACGGTAATTCAGATTTAAAGAAATAATAGGACTACGGTAACCTCGTTATCCTACAGCATTAATATTAATGCTTATCCAACACTATCATTTAAATATTTAACATTTTTATATTTAAAAAAACTTATGCTTATATACAAGGCAGAACCTATATTGGTTGTTGCCAGTAATTTCTTATAATCCATCATTTAAATAAATTGGGAATTGTACATCAAACTTTTTTTAAATTTTCTACTAGAAGATTACGGGAGACATTTCTAAAATGTAGATGGATGAAATCTTTCGAATATGTCTTCTGAACTCTTGTGGGTCACATTTCGTTCTGCGTAGGAGTTGTTTCTATGAAAGATTTCCCAACTGGGAAAATGCATAGTGGTTTTGATTAATGGAGTCATTATTTTCAGCGTTACTAAAGAATAAATGCTTTTTACGAACGAAAGGGACTTTTTTTCCTAAAAAGGTTTCTTTGATGTAGGGGAGTAATGTGTGGATAGGGCCAATTTTTTACACATATTTCTTTTTCGATATTTTAATGATTGTTTTATTTAACTTCCATTACACTGAAAAATAATAAGCTGAGAAGAATAATTTTAAATGTATATGTATGTGCTTATGCGACTTGTTTTAAATACTAGTGAAATTTGGTAACAAGAAATGGAAGTAAAATTACAGGGTTACTCAAATTGGTTCATTCGTTTTCAAAATTCCATATTTTCAAAAATAAACGACGCAGAATAAAAAGTAATTCGTGAATACAAAATAAACTGTGGAAATTTTACATCAAGAAAAATTGATGCGCTCGTATCTTCTTCGTGAAACTAATTCAACATTTTATTAATTAATTAATAAAATGTTTTAGAAGCTTTCACGGAGCTAAATCGCAGTTGAATCGGTTGCAGTGGACCAAATGACTTGATTTTACACAACTGGCTTCTTGATATGTGATTTCTCTCTTTGAAGGTTTGTAAGATGTTAAGTGAATACTCAACCATTGCCCACAAATTTATTTGAACTTAAGAAACGAATTTCTGCTGTATACAGTCCATTATCACTGACCATTTACAACGTGTTCGGCAGGAATTTTCATATCGAATTGACTTTATGCGCTTAACTAAAGGACGTTATGATGAATACTTGAAAAAAGACTTCTATACTTTCCCTTCGCATTCATGTATTACCTTTCGGTTCCGTTTATTTTTGAAAATATATAATTTTTTGAAATCGGATGAATCATGTTGAATAAATCCATAATTCGTAATAATTCTTTCTTTTAAATGATTAATGTATTTTATTTTCCTTTAGTGTAATAACAATTACTATTAATATAGGAAAGGAAAATTAAAATACATTACTAGTAATTATTTAAAATATATATAACGAATCGTTAGTTTTGGTTTTTGAATAAATTCATTATGCTTTGCTTTCTCAAAATAAATTCATTCAACAAATGGATATGATATTATCATTAGATAGATAGATAGATGGATGGACGGACGTACAGATGGATGGATAATACTTTCACACAAATTATCTAAATAAATTTGCTGAAAATATTATTAATCAGATATTATTATAAACATATTGACTATGCAATAATATCAATTTTTTAATGCAAACATTCAGTTAACATGCACAGTCTTCTTTCTTTTGATGTAGCATTTTGAAAAAATTATATTTTCATTTGAGGTTTGTTGCAATTTAATTCTTGATGTTATTTCATCGACAATAATTGCCTCTAGATTCGAAACCGTCTTCAAGTTTCAATCTACTCTTCAGATTTTAAAGATTCCATACAGAAACATTTTAAGAAACTTTTAATTTCTGTGTCTCGACTTCCCTTTCATTCTTATTTAAATGCCGTAGGATAACAGCAATGTACAAGAAGAGAAAGAGGCTTTCTGTATAAACAGAAATTTGCATGACAAAGCAAAGCTTTTGGGAACTATTTATTAAGTGTTCAATTTACTGTCAAAAATACTTTCAAGCTATGCTTGAAATTTGAAGGAGTTTTCGAGTCGCACAAAAGGGTATTAAAATGAAGAAGAACACTTATTTCGCCTTGCCTACGAAGTAGTATAAAATCTTTTTAAGTAATTATTCAAGGAAGCGCAGTAATGTAAAATTTTCAAAAAATTATTTGATGCAATGGGATCAGATTAAACAATCTAAACATTCCTCAAATTTGAAAGTTTAAGAATATTTGTAACGTTTTACCCAGTATTAATTCGCATTTTGCATTATAAAATTAAAAATTATAGTAATATTTAAGTTACTTATAAAAAAAGTAGTCGTTAAAATATATGTTTCAATTAATAGTATTTCATTTTCAATAAACATAATAAACTGGTAACATTATATGGTTTACTTCAGTGTAATATATACTTCTATTCCCTTCTATGGAATATTTTGACTAGTCTGAGGCAGCTTGATTTGATTCAATAATTGGAGGACACACAAAACTGTATTGTCGACACGTAGATTACTTCAAATTTGAATCTATCTTTTAAGAACTTGTTTATTTTGACCAATATATTATTATAATGCTGAATTCATACTTTTTTATCAAATAATTACATAAATCTTACAGGAAAAAATATCTCCATTCAATATTTTTTATAATTTTATGTACTTTCCCCATATCACCTAAAAATAAATAATGAATTAGTGAAATCGTTATTAAATTCACACACACATTCAAACTTAAAGATCATCAAAAACTAAATAAAAATGTAATGATGTTTAAAGAAATGAAAGCTTTATCAGTTCTTATATAAAAATACACATATTGGGGATATTACAATATGAAATAGGTTGATTGATTGTTTTTTATGAATGACACACAAAGAATCTATACATGTTATTGGAGGAGCACATTGTAATTTTAAAACTCGGTCATGTGCTAAGAAAGACACCGGGCTGGCATCCTCCTCCTCCAAAATTTCACAAAAAATTTTATCAATTTCGAACTTGGAAGTATTACAACGATTATTGGTGGTGAACAACGTAATTTTGAGCTTCGGTATGATGAGGATGACACCTGAAATGGTGCCTCTATCTCTAAACTTTTACGCTTCACCATTGAAAACAAATATTGAGTTAATGATTGATTATTAATTTTACACCTTCGGGAAGAGGGATATTGGTGACGGAACAAGTGATTTTGAACCTTGATCTAGTGATGAGGATATTTGAGTTTTAACTTCCTCTCCAAACTTCCACACCAGACCAACGGGAACACTTGGGATCTCAACAGATTAAACATGCTACATGGTGGGTATTTAGTTACATCAGAACTGGAACACACGACTCGACTGGACAAAGCCGTTCGCGAATTTGTGGCAATGACCACTAGCCCACCGCGATCTTTACATAGATCCCTAATGATTGATGTTGATTTCTGCGGGAGCCTAATTCGTATCTTGAAGCCCGTATCTTAGAGGTGTGATAAAGAATGGCTGCGTGTGGAATATTTATCATTCCGGGTAGTTATTCAGTGAAAAGTCTATTGGAGTTGCAGTTTGATGAGTTGAAATCATACATGGAGAACTCAAAGATGAGCCTCGAGTTTTGTAGTGATTTTCATTGAACGGATGGTAAGGAACTAAACAAGCTATCAGAATGTTTAATGTACTTACCCATACAAATTCTTAACACCATGCGATTTTGTAAATAAAAATTATTAAAAGTTCATATTCATTGAATTGTTATGGTGATTTAGAATGGATATTTTAATTAAGTTATTGATTTTAACTAAGTCATTTTAAAAGAAAAAAAATTAAGAAAAATAAATTCAAGGAGATAAGTTTGAATACATTAAGATCTAATTAATTAAAGTTTTTCTTTCTTTTTAGGTAATGTGTTTCCTTTCTTAAGAAAAAAAAAGTTAAGTTCATTCTTTTCAAGCCCATTTTTTTTTCATGTCAAAGATTCTATTTTAAACAATCAAACGGTAACTGCATTTAAATGGAAAATAACAAATATGATATTCTCTGAAACAAAGTTACCCTGGAAATAAAGTGTTTTCCCAAAAAAAATACGAGACATAGTTTCAACAGCAGATACAGAAAAAAGATTCATCTTTTCTTTTATGTAGACTTTTTAAAAAATATCCTATTGAAAACTGTAAACTGAAAAATGTATGAAAATATTTTCTACCATCTTCCTTCTTAAATAACCGCAAAAGAAACAACCATATCTCCCGCTGGGAAACAAACATTTTTCAAAATGCAAGCTGAGTAGACAGTTTCTTCAATTGAGTCTCCACAAAACAATTCAAAAAGGGAGAAGGCTTATGCGTGATACGAGTGATCATATAAGTGACAGACAGAAGGAAAGGACAGTAAAAAGTCTTGCAAAAATGAATAAATAAGCATTTTTAAAATCAATCAAGAAAAATGTTTGAGAATAACAAATGTACCACTTCACAATCGAGCGAAAAAAATTGACACACACTGTTATTAGCTAAAGCAACTAAGATCATGAAAATGAAATATTACACGAGCTTTTGTTTTATGCCAGTTACATTTGTAAACTTATTTAACGATGTGTTTTAAAATAAATTAATTTCTTGAGATCAGTGATACTGACAGAATACAAATAATGCTTTCTAGTTCACAAGGGAATGTTTAAAACTATTAATTTAATACATTTTTAAAGAGTCTGAGAATAAATGTTCAGAAAACAAATGATTCAGTTTTTTAAATGTATATATAAAATTCTTCACATTATTATTTTTATTTACCTCACAACTTAATCTTAATTATAAATTTATTATTAACAAAACGAGAGTTTTCATGCTAAATATTTTTATAAATTTATACTTTCATAATTTAGTTCTCTTCTCAGCTAATATAGCATCTTTTAGTAAGGCAATACGAGATTTCGCTTCAGAGAATATTATAACTATAAGCTACCTATTGATAGGCCGCGGTTGCCGAATGGTCAAGGTCCCGGAGGTGGGTTCGAACCTTAATGCCACTAAAGACTCGTCGTGTAGCCGGGGCTGATGCACGTTAAATGTGTCGAGACTGAAAGAAAGTGACGCGGTAAGGAAACTATGAAAGAAAGGTGCCAACTCATCACTTGACTGAGGCTCAAAATTATAAGGTCTGTCTCCAATAGATCCCCCTCGTGTTGCATTCAATGCGACCTTTAATAAAACGAAACCAAATCTATTGATAATTAAGAATGAAACAAAAATGTGTTCTGTTACCTCACTCTCCTGAGAGCCACACAACGGCACGTATTTTCGAAAAATCACGTTTATTTTTTTAAAAGGATATTTTTTTCACTTATTTAACTTTTATTTTTGCACAGCATAAATATTTTTCAGGTAATTAAGATAATTACAAAACACTTAATAAGTATGTGGATAAAGATACTTAACATTAAAATTCAAAACCTTTATTCAGTAATCCGAAGACATTAAATGCCCCAAAAAATTGAACAAATCGTCATCACTAAATAATTTAGTACTTGATAAAATTTAATTCTTATTTACATTATTGTTCCTGCATTAGTAGTTCCATGTCACGAAAACTGAAATGGATTTTGGAACAACTGCGGAAACATAAATGCAGGAATCCTATTAAGAGATGAGGGATTCGTATTATTCCAATATGCTCCGAAGAGTACAGCCAACTTTTCCGAAATGTAATTGAAATTAAACTTATCTACCTGACAATGAAATCTTTATCTTTACGCGAATAGTTAATTATGACGCTTTAGATTCCCTCCAAATCTCCTTTCATTAAAGTTGCTGGGCGGAATGGCTCCTCTTCTACTGGTTTCATTGCCATTCATTGGAAACAAATTTCAAGGATAGCTACAGTTTTCTATAAAATTAAAAGCTGCCTAGTTCAATTACCACGTTCTCATCATGAATTATTTTAATTATCATTTGCTATTCGTGTGAAGTCTTAAATATTTGATTTTCAATATCTTTAGAGAAATATTATTCTCTATTCACTTTCATGTACACATTGATAACTTTTAAACTTTTGAAATATAATATATTTAAAGTATTTTAAAAAAATAATAATGCCCCCCCCCCCCCCTCAAAAAATCAGTTATTACACTTCATGCGTCGTCCAGTATTAAACAGGGAATTTTTCTTTCATGAGCATTTGTGAAATACAGTCATTCATTGCAAGTTTCAAATTTTTAGAATAAGTTTATGTGATGAAGTAATTAATATCAAATATTTTAAATTATAACACATAAGAAGTTTTCTAAAAATTAAAGAAAGGAAGTTAAGTGAAATGAATTTCTATTGACATCGTTCTCCTGTTTGCTAATCAAATTTTTCAGGATTGCTTTGGTTATATTTTCCATAAATATAAGGTAATTATGTAATTTTATTTATTTTACATTTTAAATGAAGTATTTAAAAATGCTCTTTTTTTCATAAAAACACTAAAAGTTTCAAATATAATTTGAAAATAAACATTGATTGAGTGTGGTAGTTCAAATTATGTTATTCTTAGAGACCCGAGGCTTATAAATGAGTCGCTTAATCACCGCAAATAATTCATATTTACGATACATATTTCCAAATATAATTTTCTGTCATTGCAGATGTGAGAAACTTTATTTTAATAAGAGCTGGATTACCTAATAAATAAAAAAAGTATATTCATTGGAAATTTTCACAAATTTAAGAAAACATATCTTTGTGAATGTGGAAAATATTTATAAAAAATTTAATTTTGATCTCATTTCTGAAATATTAGTTTTAAATACGTAACATAACATTATTTTAAAAAACATTTTAAAGTGCTTTGTTTCTAAAAACTTTGTGAAAGCGGAGGCTAAAGACTGGCCGCATCTTTTAAAACGCGTGCCATAAAAATCAGCAAATATAGATTAAATATAACAGTGACAGTTTTATTCAATTTACCTTTTGTGCTAATTGCATATAAATATCTGAAATCACATTTAATTTTAGAATCAGTTTGATGAGGCAAAAAATAAACCTATTCTAAAATTACAAATTAAAATTCAGACTACGTGTGGCCACGGTAGCCTAGTCGTCATGGTTTCGGTTTCGTGGCCTGCGCTTATCGTTGAGTCACTGGTTCGAACCTTAGCCACTGATGATCCACTGTGTTTCCGGGGCTGATGCACGTTGAATATGTCAGGACCCAAAGTCCTCCCATTGGCGGGGTGTGGAAATTAGGAGAGGGGGTGCAAGTTCTGGTGTCGTCCTCGCCACTTGACTGAAGTTGAAAATTACGAGGTCCGTCAACAATCACCATCGTGTTGCTTCTAGAGTGACCTTAATAAAACCAAACCGACAACATATTTCTTTTTCTTTTTTTAAATAATCAGGAGAGGGATAGCTTGCTGATATTCTTATTTCAGCCTGCTAGTTACTGTTTGTCAAAGAGCATCTATATTAACACTTGCTGATCTTCAAAATAGAAATATTTTACCCACAAATACATGTGGACGCAAATGTAGAGTATATTCTCCTCATAAATTCTTCAGACATAGAAGTTTATCGGCAGAAAATTATTTGTAAAAATCAACTAATACCTCAGCACTAAACATTTCTTTCATAGTGTGATCTGATTGCATGTCAATAAATTCAAACTGTATCTCCTTTAATGCCGTGTCACTATCAATAGTGGTGGGATAAGACCGCGAATTGGATTTGGGTTGAATTTTGTAAATTTCTTTTGACCTTATCCTTGAAACACTAAAGATAGTCACTAATCTGATCAGAAATACTTTCATTTACTTTCGGTTTTCCTAATAAAGAGAAAGGACAAAAACAGTCTACTGTTATTGTTTCGAATTATTTTTCAACCAACCTTCTCATAACCCTTAATTAACTTTAATTGCAAACAAGCATATATTTCTATAATTAAATCAACAGTAATCAGAATGTTAAAAGAAGAAATAATGGCATTAATTCTCATAAAATTTTAAAGTAATTCATGGGACATACTTATGTTTATTGAAAAATTAACTGCTTAATTTTATATATTCTGGAATTGAATTATTTACAATGATGAGTAAATTTCGAGAATAACAAAATAAATGGTGTTTTACAACTAGAAACATTATTAAGTATTAATTTTTGACAGAAATGATAAAATCAATGTTTTACAAATATTAATAATGTATAAATACATGTCGTCAAACAAGTCGTTCAACAAAAAAAATTTCCATAGTGAAATTATGAATATTTCTTAAACTTTTATCGTTACATTTACTAATAGTTTAACTGATTTATTAAATTTCGATTTAATATATATATATATATTATCACACAATTACAACTCAAAAAGACAACAATTTTTCATTCCTCTACAAGAAACAAACGCGAAAAATTCTTTTGAAAATCTATTGACACAAATATCAATGTTTGTTTGGTTTAAATTATCACAAAATGTTTTAATCCAACTCTTTCTCACACTTTTTACTCTATTTAACCTCATGATAATTTTTTTTTCTGAATTTTCTCTTTTTTTCAGAATATCCGAGCCTGCTTCAGAAGAATTTTATACCACGCAGATAAATTTATGTGAGGTATGGCAATCACCGAATTTATAATGAAGTTTTTATTCTATTTCTAGAAATTTTATGTGAAAGTAAAATAACTGAAACACGCTTAATTTCCGGGAAAGCAATAAACCTTTAAACAAAAATTAACATTTTTATTAACTCTCTCAATTACATTTCTCTCTTAGATTCAAGTGTCGTTGTCGTCGCTTGATGGAGATTCAAAATTACAAGATCCATCACCAACAGTCCTCATGTTACATCTAGGTGCAATGTCAATAAGCAATCCCTATCTAATTTTTGGTTAAATTTATTCATCTAAAACCTTAAATAGATAATCAAATTCTACAAAGATTGCCAGTTGATTTTGTGTATTATAACGCAGTGTTGTAGAAATCATTGGGAGATTTCCCCATATTATTTTCTTAACTTTTTGTTGATTATAGTTAAAAATAATTTTCGTATTATATATTCTTTTTCGAATGGTCTTTTCATTGTTAGTAAGTTTTATTGAGGGAAATGTAATTAAAAACAATTAACTTATTTTTATTTATTTACAGATTCGTTAAATTTATTTTATTTTTATGCACATGACTAACTAATTGTATTTTTAAATACATAATTAGTGTAATTCTTAACTATTTATTACATAATAATAATGCTTATACATTTTAAGAATCATCTTCATCTAAAGTTTACATATAAATTAATGTATTTATATTTTTTTTCATTGACAAATTTTTGTCACACTCATGTTTATCTCTCGTGGTTATTTATTGATATTTATTATTAAATTCCTACTATTAGCTCCCACTCTCCTTATATATATCGTGTTCAAACTTTCAATCGTTAATAAAATACTTTTTATTCATCCACTCAAGTTCAAATACATTTTTTAAACTTGCAGTAGATGACACTCTATGTTAATACAGTTTTTTCAAATATTAATTCATTTAATTAAATTTAATTGGTGGAAATGCAGTTTAGCCCAACCACTTGGCACGATTTCAAAAATTGCCAAACTTGGAGATTTTTTTTTTTCTGTTGAACGTCCACGACCAGTTAGCCACATTTGGCAAAATACCGCCAAATAATTCCTGTCACCAAGAGTGGTTGGGCTAAACTGCATTCCAACCATTTAATTTACCGGATGAATTAAGAAACAAGCCTATGCTTCAACTATGTCATTTGTCTCACAATTGAAAGTTGGTAGAGCGTCGAAGTAGAATCTTCATAACTTCGTATAGAATCTCATCGAAGCATATAATTTTTTTGTTTGATTTTCAAATAATTAATTTTAGTTTTATGTAAAAGAAAAAAATTTCTCTAATATAAGATATTTAGCAGGATATAAATTTAGGAATAAATACCGTCCGTGACGAAGCGTGTAGATCGCTGGGAAAAAATTTGTTTTGCCACTTAATATTGTGATTCTGTCATATGTACATTCATATTTATATTAATTGTAATTATTTAATAAAAAGTAACTAAACAAAAAATTTTCTTTTTTGACCTATGTAGGAATCGACTTTAAAAAATTTTTTAGATTACTTGTTTGTATGTATATTAAAGGCTACATATATTCTTTTTAATAGAATTAAACTTATGTATTTTAATTAATTTAAAAAATAACGAAGTAACTTCGCATTTTCACTGGATGCATTAATACAAAAGGTAGAATCAATTCAATCATGGACAAATCAGGTGATTGAATTATTTTATATTATATAAACCACAATAAGCACAACATTCAGTTCGGTTATCAGTAACAAATAATAATTTGTAATGTGGTGTTCATTCCCATTTCAATATATTTTAAAGAGCTCTTAATATCATTTGCTTCATTTTAAAATTTTACGTTTAAAAATGCTATTATTTAATCTTCCGATTTTTCAAGGACTATTCAAATTCTTTTGGAAGCCATTTCTATAAAGAATATGGTTATTATAATAATGAATCTTCGTCAATTCAATAACATTTTATTAAACACTGAATATCGATCTTAAGTTTTCGATTCCATTGCTTCCTTCCTTTTTTTTTTTAATCTAGATGCGATTATTAAAGAAAGTGAGAGAGATATTTGCATGACAAAGCGATGATATATCGACGTCTTATTGTCATTGTTAACTATCTTTAAGGATTGTAAAAATTCACTTCCCCAATTAAGTAATTTTAAACAACTCCTCCAATCCTTCATGATGATGGATGAGTATTTAATAAAAGAAAAGAAAATAGTTTTCAAGAGCACATAGTCGAAATCAAAAATCTTAATATAATACATAGAAAAATGGGATGAGTTGAGATGTTTCTCAGTTTCCTTCAAATATGAAAATTTAGTTTCTATTTACAATTCTCTCATAAAGCATTATTTTATCTTGAATTGGAAAAATTTTCTAGATCTGATATATAGTGGGATATATATTCAGGTATTTTCAAAAAAATAACTTATCGAATTAAGAGATGTATTGAATTTGTTAAAGGCCGTTTTTTTATATTTCTTTAAAAGGTGTTATTTATTCCATACCAATGATACGTTTTGAGTATTTGATTGATTTATTGCTTATAACGATGCAACACGAAGGCTATTTATGACTTATCGTAATTTTAAACATCGGTCAGGTGATGAGGATGGCATTCTACTCGAGTCGGCATCCCATTCTTCATTCTTCCTCACCATTGAAACTGTACCGTTTGAAGATAATTTAAAATGTTATTAAGAAATAGGTAAAATCTTATTTTAAATTTAAAAAATACTGTTGTGTACAGCTTTTTACATGTTTTTTTGTGACAGGAGATACCAAGACAACCTTCTCGGGTGGGAACCACTTGGGAACTGACGCTCTTTGAGGGCCATTGATCTCCAATGGCTTCTCGTCGGAGAATCTCCCTAATCCATTCACAATCTGTCGAAGTAGTTACGATCTCCAACTGTTGACATCTCGGAGATCACATGTGGCTCGGGCAGTCCAGATGCTGAAAACATCGTACTAGTTATGAGTTCGATAACATAAAGATGGGAGTCGTTATGCCACAGACTTTACAAAACCTAAGAACATTGAGCATCGACAGGTGTAACGTGTATCAGCATTGCTGCTGTACGGATATTTAATGGGATCAAATCTTGAGTCCTCGCCTCGAAGGAAGCAACGCTGGCCATGAGCTCAGGATCCTGAAAATTCGGCTTCCACAGCTAAAGTATACTTTAAGACAAAAAAAAATTCTTTCGATTTTATGTGAAATCATCTAAGACATATTTCTCAAAAATTGATTTATGTTAAGTTATATAATAACATAAGATTTTGAAGAAACAAAAATGTTAAAAATATTCAATTTCAAGCGAAATTCCAAATTCACGCAGCAAATTTAAAATTTCAAATAAACTTTACAATTTCTCCTCTCTACTGAAGTAATATACACAAACAAAATATACTATATCGTAACTGACCGCACCAACCTGTTTTGAAGGAGAATTGTACAACCAAAATTCGCCCCGTATTCGATGCTTCGGCTAGACAAAAAGGTACTCCTAATCTCAAGGATTGCTTAGAGGGGGGGGGGAGGGTAATCTAATTGAGTTGATACCAAATACCTTGCATCGTTTTCGTCTGGAGAAATTTGGTATTATAGCTGATATTCGAAAAGCATTTCTGCAGAATGGTCTGCCTATAAAGACTATTTGCGTTTCTTGGGGATTGGAGAGAAAAGTCAGTTGAAATATTTTCGACACTGTCGTGTAGTGTTTGGTGTATCATCTTTTTGTTTGTAATTGGGATTCAGCATCACTTGCAAAGTGTTACGAACAGTGAAAATGTGAAATATCCAGAGAATATGGTACAATTATTGATGAGAAGCTTCTATGCGGATAACTGTGGGGCGAGTGTACCAAGCAAACAAGAATTGGAGCTCTTCATTAAAGTTGCAACCATTGTTATGGCTGAACAAAGCTTTGACTTAAGAAACTGGGAATGCACAAGTTTTACGAATTAAATCCCTCCCGATACAAATGTTTTGGGAATGAAATGGGATAAAGATGCAGATACGTTAGATATCAATATGACTAGTTAGAAGGAGCTTTGTGTAGAAAAGGTGACGAAGTAAACTATACTTTCGGCAACTCATCGCATTTTCGAACCGATTGGTATGACTTGTGTTACATTGTTCCCGAAATTACTATCACAGAAAACTTAGGAGCTGAAATTAAACTGGGAGGCAGAGGTTGATTCTGGAACAAAGGATGAATTTCAGAAGTGGTTGAGAGACATATTTCTTTTAGAAAAGAGGCGAATTCCTCGATATTTAAAAATTGGCGAAAAGAATGAGAAATATTCTTTGATTTTTTTTTTTTTTCATTTTTTGCTTGCACGAAATTGCAGCAATGGCCGCATACGAAATTGTAATATTCTTAACCAAAATATTCATGCGGGTTTTTCAGCGCTAACTACCATTATTCTAGACAACTGCTACTCCAGAATTCATATAAATACATACATTGATTCTGAAGAATTTAAATATTTAAAATTAATATTTAAAAACTGAAAGCGAATAACATTCATTTAAAGTAATGATATGACAATGTTACCTCGTAATTTATAGCATTAGTATTAATGCTCATCAAATACTATCATTTACTTAAATACTCAGCTTTGATAAAAAAAAAAATAAAAAAAACCATGCTAATATTCCAGGCAGAACCTAAGTTGGTTATTGCTAGAATTTTTTTAATCCATCATTTAAATAAATTTAGAATTGTATATCAAGGCGTTTTTTAATTTGCTACTAGAATATCACGGGAGACATTTCTAAAATGTAGATGGATGAAATCTTCCGAATATATCTTTTGAACTCTTCTGGGTCACATTTCCTTCTGCGTGGGAGTTGTTCTATGAAAAACTTCCCTACAAGGAAAAGGCAAAGTGGTTTTGATTAATGGAGTCATCACGTTCAAAGTTACTAAAGAATAAATGCCTTTTACGAACGAAAAACACTTTTTCCTGAAAATGTTACTTTGATGTGGAGCCGTAATATAGGTATAGGGCCAATTTCTTACAAATATTTCTTTTTTAGTTGTTTAATGATTGTTTTTTTAACTTCCATTACACTAAGAAATAAAAAACTGAGAAGAATAATTTCAAGGGAATCTGTATGAGTCCATATGACTTGTTTCAAATATTATTGCAATTTGGTAACAAGAAATGTATATAACGAAAACGAGTTTTTTGAGCATGGGTTCTCTTTAAAACTTTACACTTTGTGTAACATAATTTTTTGTATCGGAAAAAAAATATATAAATCTAAAAAAGGTCTATATAATATTTTGCAAAGAACAGAATTAGCCGCCCAATGTGCGCCTTTTTTATAATTATTATTAAATTACTCAATTAAATATAAGAAATAAAGTAAAGATGAAAAATAGAGATATGGACAATAGTAAACTTTTCCATTATTAAAATTAAAGGAAACGATAAATTCTTAACTTGAATATATTTAAAGTAAATGTAATTAAAATTAAAAAGGCGATGATTTATTAAATTGAATATAATATCAGCTACATGTAATTAAAATTAAAACAAAAGATAAATTATTAAATGATGGATTTAGAGACCATTTGGAAACTTGGCGAGAAACTTGGTGTAAAATTTAATTCTTTAAATTATTAGTTTTAATCAATTAATTTTTTTATTTTATTTTTAGTTAAATTACCGTATTGTTATCCAAAACAATCATGTGTAGAAAATTTCATCTCAATACAGTGCTTTAAAATGTGAGAAAAAAGCTTTTAAAGCTCTGACCAAGACACAGTTCCAAAGTGAGTTAAAGAAAACCCATTTAAAATACAGGATTACTCAAAATCGTTCATCCGTTTTCAAAATTCCTTATTTTAAAAACTAAATGACACAGAAGGATAATTAGTACATGAATTGAAGAGAAATCCCGTTAGAAAGTTGTATGATAAAAAAAAATATATGCTCTCCCATGTTCTTTGTGAAGCTATTTAACGAAAGATGTTTTAGAAGCATTCACGGAGCTAAATCGTAATTGAATTGGTCGCAGTTTAATAAATCACTTGATTTTGCACAGCTGGCCACTTGATATGCCCCCATGCGATTTCTTTATTTGGGAGTTTGTAAGAAATAAAATCTATACGCCACCATTACCCACAATTTTATTTGGATACAAGCAACGGATTTCTGCTGCATACAGTCCATTACCACTGACAGTTTACAACGTGTTCGTCAGGAATTTACAGATCAAATTGACATTATACGTATAACTAAAGGAAGTTATATTAAATATTTGTAAAAAATCGCTTCTAACTATAATTTACCTTTGCATTTATGTATTACTTTTCATTCTATGTCATTTATGTATAAAAATATTGAATTTAGAAATGTGATGAATCATGTTGAATAACTCCGTAATTTTGAAAAAAGAAATTTTAAATAATTAATATATTTTATTTTGATTTACTTTTCAGTAAAAATAATTACTATTATTACAGAAAATTAAAAGATAATGTATTATGAGTATCTATTTAAAAAAAAGAGAATTATTACGAAATTTATTCGTTTTGGCTTTTGGTTTAAATTATTTTTCTTTCCCAAATTGAATTCATTCAACAAAGGATAGGATGTTATCATCATTTCGCGATCTTTTCTAATAAATTATATAAATAAAATTGCTTAAAATTATATTAATAAGAGATTATTATAACGATATGGACTGTACAGTAATATCGATTTGTAATGTTAACGTTCAGTTAACATTTATGTTATAAATAGTTCACGGTTTTCAGTCTTTTGATGCAACATTTTTAAGAAAACATATTTTCATTTAAGATATGTTGTAATTCAACTCATACTGTAAACGTCAATTTCTGGACAATAATTGTACCTTGGTCCGAAACTGTATTCAAATTTCAAATTACCCTTCAGCTTTTTCTGATTCCATACAAAAACATTTTAAGAAACTTTTAATTTCTGTGTCTGACCTTACATTTTATTTTCTTAAATACTACCGGATAACAACAATTTCCTAGAAGAGAAAGAGTATTTTCTGTTTACTCAGAAATTTGCATGACAAAGCAAAGTTTTTGTAACTATGTATTAAGTGTTCGATTTACTGTCAAAAATACTTCCAAGCTATGCTTGAAATTTCAAGGAGTTTTCGAGTCGCACGAAAGGTATTAAAATAATGGGAGAACACTTGTTACACCTTGCCTACGAAATATTATAAAAACTTTTTTGAATTCTTATTCAAGGAAGCGCAGTAATGTGAAATTTTTCAAAAAATAATTTGTTATAATGAGAGGAGATTAAAAAAATCTAAACATTGTTCAAAACTGAAAGTTAAAGAATATTTGTAGCTTTTTATACATTACTAATTTGCTTTTTGCATTACAAAAATAAGAATTAAAGTAATCTATAAGTTACTTTTGAAAAAGTAGTTCTTAAAATATATGTTTGAATTGTTAACAATATTTCATTTCCGATATTCATAATAAACTGGAAAAATTGTGTGGTTTATTGTTATGTAATATATTTTTCTTTTCCCTCTTCTGGAATGTTTTTACTAGTCCGATGCAGCTTTCATTTGATTCAAAATTTGGAGTATAAGAAAAACATTATTGTCGATATATGGATTTGTTTGATTTTGAATGCTTCCCTTAAAGAACTTATTTATTATGACCAACAAACTATTATAATGTTAAATTCATACATTTCTTATCAAATTATTTACATAAGTTTTAGAGTTGATAAAAATCTCACATCCCAATTTTTGTAATTTTATGTAGTTTCTCATATGACACCTAAGAATCAATAATGAAGTTCGTGAAATCATTAATGAATTCACACGCACATTAAAACGTCAAGGCAAAATAAAAATTAATGATATATAAGGAAATGAAAACCAATATCTCCTCATACAAGTAAATATACAAGCTTTATTATTTCCTTTATTGAAATATACATATTGCGGATAATACAATCTAAATTTGGTTGATTAATAGTTTATTAACGACACACTAAGAAGCAATATATGCTATTGACGGAGCACAATTGTACTCATCGATGCTTTGTAACATCTGTCAAATGATAAGGATTACACCTGGGCTGGCACCCTCTTTCACCAAAGTTGTCTATTAATTTCTCACGGAGAAGTAATATGACGGTTGTTGGTGACGGACCTCGTAATTTTGAAATTCGGTCAAGTAATGAGGACGACGCCTGACCTGGCGCCTCTATTTCTAAATTTAAACACAATGTCATTGTTGATTAATTATTAATTTTGCGCCTTCTACACAACACGAGGGAAATTGAACACGTATTTCTGAATCTTGATTAAGTTACGAAAACGACACTAGAGTTGCACCTCCTTGTCCAAACTTCCACACCACGCCAATGGGAACACGTAAGATCTCAACAGATTTAACATGCATTAGCCCTGCTACACGGCGAGTATAGCATAAGGACTGGAGTCCGCGACCCGACTGAACAAAGCCGGTCGAGAGTTCGTAACAATGATCACTGGACCATCGCGATCATCCCAATATGGAAAAATAATGTTTATTCAAGTCTCATTAGCCCTAGTTCCCTAATGTTAAATAATGATTAAAGCAACACAGAATATAGAATCAATTCACCATCCCCCTCAATAAGCTAAATTCTTAACCATTTGTTCAGAATTTTGTATTCAGTTATCTTGGAGTCCCGGCTTTTTTATGAATTTTAAATAAAGCATAATTTAAGGATGATTGATGTTGATGTTGATATCTGCGGTTGTGTGTGCGTAGTCCGCATCTCCAAGCCCGTATCATGTAGCTGTGATAAAGAATGGCTGCTTGTGGAAGATTTATTATGCTGGGTAGTCAGTGAAAAGTTTATTGGAGTTGAAGTTTGATGAAATACACGGATAATTGAAAGATGAACTTCGGTTTTTGTTGTAATTCTCGTTAAATCGAAGGTAAGGAACTAAACAAGCTACCAGAATGTTTAATGTATTTACCCATATGTATTCCTAACACCATGCGATTTTGTAAATAAAATTGTAAAAAATTCATATTTATCGATTTGTTATTGTATTTATTACGGAAATTTTAATTAAGTTATTATTTTTAGTTAAGTCATTTTAAATCGAGAAAAATTAAGAAAAATAAAGGCTAGAAAATAAGTTTGATTACGTTAAATTCAAATAAATTAAAACGATATTTTTTTTTTTTTTTTTTTTGTTTTAAGCTAATAAGTTTTATTCTCAACAAAATAAGTTAAGCTCTTTCTTTTCAAGTCAAAGATTCGATTTAAAACAATGAAACGGTTACTAAATTCTAACGGAAAATAACAAAATATTATTTCCTTTGAAACAATTCTACACTGAAAATAAAGTTCTGCCTCAAAAAATACGAGAAATAATTTTAACAGCAGATATAGTAAAAGATTCATCCTTTTATTTATGTCGACTTTAAAAAAATGCCTCTTGGAAACACCGAAAAGTCATCAAAATATTTCCTACGATCTTCCTTCGTAAATAACCACTAAAGAAACAACCATACCTTCCACAGGGAAACAAACATTTTTCGAAATGCAAACCTTGTAGACAGTTTCTTCAATTTTGTCTACAAAAAAATCCATAAAAGAAGGAAGCTTATGCATCATATGAGTGATCGCAAAAGTGACAGACAGAAGGAAGTTGAAGAAAAAGGAATAAGTAAGCATTTTTAAAATCAATCTAGAAAAAATATTGAAGAAAGAAAATGTATCTTTTTACGAATAGAGCGAAAAAAATTGATGCTCGCTTTAATTAGGAAAAGAAAGTAAGATCATGAAAATGAAATAATACACGAGCTTTTGCTTCATGTCAGTCACACTTGTAAATAGATTTAACGATAAACTCTTTATGTGCTTTAAAATACAGTAATTCCTTGAGCTCAGTGATACTGACGGAATAAAAACGATGTTTTCTGGTTCATCAGGGAATATGTATCACCTAGAAATATTACATATATTCTTAGTAAAATTACTATTCCAAGC
>BMAW01001598.1:0-13970 GCA_019974015.1 Nephila pilipes | reverse complement strand
TCAAGGTTGCAATGATAAATGCCTGTCCATCTGTGTTTCAAGATATTACTTTTCTCGGAAAAATAATAAAATACCGATATCGCGATTTATCCTAACGTATTTATTTAAAAATGACTTAAAATTACAATATTTGAAATGTTTTTCATATAAAAAGCGATACATGATCTTAACAGTTTTCTGTATTTTGGTAAAACATAACGTGAAAGATTATAGTGCATTTTGTTGCAAGTGATATTCATCTTAAATATAGATCTCAAATGATTCCGAATGGAACCTAACCCTGTCAATCACTGTGACTAAATTGCTTAACTACTCTGTGCTTCTCGGCTTGGTATACAAGTATTATACATATGTATGTAGACAATGGGGTGATGGAGATTGTTCATCCCGAATCTACGATGGCTTGCTCTTAAGCCAAGGGCTGGTTGTCTAGGGGGGTGAAGTAATTTCGGTCTCCATGTAATGTTGTTGATGATATTCAAGGATGAAGCTTGCAATAGCTTTACTTGTTTATTAGGAGAGATGATGAAGAGTGAAAAGTATTTACACTATGATATATATACAGGTAGTAAACAGTTCTTCCGAGACGGATAGATGGCTGCCTCATTTAACCCATGTTATCGATGGGCGTTGGAACGCGCTCGGGCGTTGAAGTTTACTTCCGACGCGGGTAGCGAAGGAGAAGAGAAGCGGAAAAGGTGGCGGCAAGAGAGAAGAGAGAAAACGAGTGTCACTCAGTTTTGTTCTGGGATAGGTGGCGCTACATGAGCTTATCACATGATTCTGATTCGTGGCGACATCTATTGAGTATCGGAGGAACTGGTTTCACAGTAAATTGGAAAATAAAATTAATTCCTTAATAATTAGCTGGAAAATCCTACATATATATATATATATATATATATATATACAAGTATTGCGTCATTTTCCCAAGGAATTAGAAGCAAATTAAATTTACAATGCTACATATATAACTAACAATTTGTCGTTCCCACGCGCATTTGTCGATTACAATCCCATACAAAATCATTTTTATGTTATACTGACTTTTCTTTTTCAATAGTTATTAATTGTACATTTAATTTGAAATACTTTTGACGAAACACTTGAAGTGACTGGAGTGCCAAAGTCTCACGTTTTGAGAATTGTTTATCTAAAGCAGCTTATCTGCGAGCGATTTCACTTAGAAGTGAGCTAAAATATCATCCTTCTAGATGACAAGCAGACATACCTGAAGCACCCAAAGCATACTTTCCTCTGCATTCCATAGAGAGACACTTTCTCTAGCTTCATTGCTCTCGATTCTAGAGATTTTTCCATGAACGAGGTGACACGTACTCTAAATGAGCCCAGTAATGGTTGTAACTCCCATCATTCCCTTTCCAATCTACTTGCTTTGGAACGCTCTGTCGTGTTATCGCATTCAATTTCATGCTTTTGAAAGCTGTCTTTCTGTGTATGCTGTATAGAAAGAGTGCACTTAATGTGTGTTGGAAAATGACAAGATTAAAGGAGGTGCTGTTTAAATTCTAGCTTATGTTAACATTACGGTAAAAACTGTTGCATTCAAATACGCAAAATAAAGAACTGTTGCTGAAAGAATAAATATCATAAAATGAGAAATATAGAGAAGGTTTGTTTGTAATAAGTATCATATTATTCAGGTTTTAAATGCAGTTAGTTCTACGTGAAAAGACACGTATGTTGAAGGACTGTAGAGTGGTACACGGTTAAATTAACACATAAAAATGTTTTACTGATTCCGAATGAAATGCTTACAAAGACATGTGAATTATTTATACAGCTTTAGTTAATGTCGAAACTTGTAGAATTATGATTATAAGCACAAATACACCATTTAGAACTTAATTTCTCATTTGACATGTTCTGATATTGTTGTTTCTTCCAGAGAAACATGCACCATCAATAACTATTAAGAATATTTGTATTTCGGTTATGCCAATGTTAACGTTTCTGATCAGGCCATACAAAGTTGAAGGAATTTTATAATTCGACATTTGTGGTTTAGTAATGGATTAAATGTAGAAGTTTAAGAATACGTTATTTAAATAATTTTAAATGAAAGAAATACAATCCACATTAGTTTCTGAAATACGACAACAGCTATATTGAAATATAAATGAGAAACGACGCTAATCTAAGTATTATGTCTTAAAAGAATATGTAATAATTTTTTAGACATATATATAAACTTATTTTAATTATTTACGTAGAGTTTATGAAACGCAGGGCTATAATTAGTGTGTATAAAACTGTGACACTTACTAATTTTCCTTAAATGATTTAAATATATATTAAATTAAATAAAAATATACTCTTCTAAAAATCAACATTTTTCTCCTCTAATTCCAACACAAATACAGAAAACACTTTGCTCCACTCACCTCTCATTAATCAACCAGAACGCATTCTTTAATCACTACATCTCTGTTACAGACTTCTCAATACCTGATACATTGAGACTTTCACTCGAAAGTCAGCTATCTCTAAATGTGGGTAGCTGCTAAATTTATACACTCTCATAACTCATATTGATAAACTTCTCAAAAATGCATGTAAATCTCTCATTTTGAATCCTCTGAATTAAAATTAAAACTTCATGCAACTTCTTAAAAAACAAATTTAAATTTTTAATTTTAATGTAATATTTTAATCATCACTTTTTCTAAAATAAAATTTAGTTTTAACGTAGTTCTGGGTAAGGGATGTCGAATTCCTTTCATTCAAATCCAGCAAGATGTAGATATTAAGAGCTAAAAGGCTCATGATCTCTAGATAAAATTCATCAACCTATCTTCAAGAATTAAAGAAATATGTTTCCTCTTCCTCAAAAGAAAAGGAAATAAACTTATATATAAGATATAATTCAAATCTCATCATGCATCAGTCCTTCCTATACGATACAGTTTAAATTAATTTTTAATTCTAATTACAATCATAATCATAACTAATTGCAATGGTCATAAGAGACATGAAAACCACCAAAACATATACAGTAGAAATCATATATATATATAAATAAGAGTAAAACAGTGAAGTAAAAAATACAATTAAGATGAGATTTAAAAGGCTCTCTGAGAATTGAGAATGCGTGGTTATGCTACATAAATGTTCAAAATTGAGAGAATTTGCAAATTATGATTATAGTTTTATTGCTTCTCTTTTTAAGTATATAAAATTTTGATTTTAAATAAAAGTATAAAAGATATTTTAGTTCCATGTCTAATGTAAAGTATTCCAGAATAACTTCAATTGAAAGGTATGAAATTCGAACCATTGTGTATTTAAGCCTATATATTTCAAGTTTTACTGTAAACGTATAATGTGGTAATTGATATAAATAATATGTGTGGTTCCAAAATGTTACATCGCTTTGCATAGATTATTTACTTTTTCCTTCTTATCCCCACAGAAGCATAGCACTGTTACGTACAAGGATAAGTAAGCTGTAGTGAAATACTTACGCTTTCACTTACTGTTAATTTCCGATTCATGATATTTTCGATGCTTACAAGTAAAATATGTTTTGATTAAAATCGAAGTAATCGCTTAAACTTCTGGATATAAAATGAAATTTTGCATTCTAGTGTATTTGTAAGCTTGCGCACATAAACACAAGATTATAAAAAGGTACATTTTATAAACACAAAACTTTCTAAAATTATTAAAACGAAAAACAAAAACTACAATGAGGAAAAAAACAAATAGTTAAAGTAACTATATTAAAAAAATACTTATGAAAAAAAAAATTAACTAAAAAATCAAACTATCTGAAGCATTTTGATCCTAAAATAAACATTACAAACTATCAATGAGTCAAGCCAATTTAAAACCAAGCAAAATAATAGAAAGCAAAAATTTAGAAAAATGGAGATAATGGAGATTCCATACTTTGGAAAGGAATAATGATTGTTTATTCCGGCGTAACAGATCTAACCAACATACTTCAGTGAATTACATTATAAAGCAATTTTGATTTTTGTTTGGATTTATGTTATCATTAATTGTTAGATACAGCTTTATTAAAAACATTTAATTAATATTTTATAAATAAAATTTATTGAAAATAATGAAAACTTTAAAAAACACTTCTAATTATTAAAATTTTTTGTGTGCCATCCTGACACACACACTTCATTTACTTATACTTTTTGTTACCGTAGTTAATAATCATTAGATTTCAGTTCTCGGTTGTCCTTAGACAAAAAAATACATCGGGTTGTATAACAACAACAATAATTTATTTTCATTCCTTGCTACCACTCGTTTACAACAGCTCCTCTCGCAGATTCGGTAAGGTCCCGTCTGAGGGGATCGTGTGACATGAAACACTCTTCCCTTTACAAATGAGTGGGCTTTAAGTAGGGAAGTTAACATTTAGGCCAATCTTGATGTATACAATTGTTCCAATTGTACAGTTACAATTAACACAAAATCATTAATAATTGATACATTTTAAAACCATTAATTAGCATACACAAAAATATCAATGTTTAAATTCCTCAAACACTTAAAATAGCAAATATCAATAATTATACACAAACATCAATACTTAAATTCCTCAAATACTTAAAATATCAATTACCGTATACAGATAAAATATCAATAATCATGCACAAATCCTTTTACATAATCACCCTTGTATCCACATTTCACTACAAATTATCTTTCATTCCACAACGCACATATAAAGAAAATCTTTCTCCTCTTAAGTAATAATTCTAATTTAAGGCTTCGAAACAAAAATCTTAGTTATCATACAGTTTAAATATTATTTCTCTTGCATAACAAAATACTAAAATTACCAAAACACTTTAAAATACTACTTCTCAACATCTTTTAGAGTGCTACATACACATCACCTCTCCTTTTTCTTACCTCTCCTAAAATTACATAAACACATTCATATATTCATATCGAGATATCAACACAAAATTCATATTTCAAAATATCGAACTCATACACATATTTTTTTTTTTTATCAAATCTAATTTTAAACATCCATTGTCACATAAAAATTTAAAAAAAGTACTCATATCTGACAAATTACTATTTTCCTTCTTCAAAACATCGAATATCTGTATCCTCATAAAGATTAATTCATACAGTTGTAAATATTAATTTTTTCCTTCCTCTTTTTTTTTAATTTTTACATACTTGAAATATTAATCCTCATTTCGATATTCTCATTTTCATAGAATATGCTTAACTCTTATAGACTCAAAAGGGTTCATACATGTAACAAAGAAATTCTTTAACATAACACAATCATCAAAACACAAATCTAAGAATTCTTACAAAAAAACGATCATTCCTAAATCGTTACAAAATATAATAAAACATTCCTAAATCATTGCAAAATTATAATACTTTCCCTAACCCTTTCAAAATCATAACATTCCTAATCATTATAAAATAAAAATTCGTTGAGCATATTACCTTGAAATATCAATTATTCTTCTCATCATAATAAATCACATAAACATAAAAACATTTGTTGGCACACTTAAGATTCGAACTGTTTAATCCATAAAGCACTCATTAAAAGCTAGCCCGTTCATTAACTTTAAATTCTTACAAAAAATAGATCGTTTTCTGTTTCAAAATAATGAAATCAAAATAAAACATCGTTGATATATTTAAAATTACTTATCCTTGTCAAAAACTAAGTTAATAAAATACCTCTTAAAAATAACATTCAATCAATAGGTTTTTTTTGAAGATAATCAAATTAAAAGTTCTTTATAGTCCCCTTTTTTGTCACTGCAAAAAGCCTCTCTAAAAAGAAATAAAAAAAAATTATCTCACCCATTTGTAATTCTGCCATTTCGGATCCAAAGGGAGGGGGAAACACATTCCCAAGTGCACTGACTCACCAGAATGGACGTATAAGCAGGAGAGTTCTACCTACGCAATCTCTGCTCGGGAGTGGTGAAAGCTGCTGACGCCTTTCACACGTGCTAATTCCTCCTTGAAATTTTGTATTTTCTTTGTCAGTAAAACCCCGGTAACCTCTGGTTGAAGAAGTAGTTTCTCTCACTGTCGGCTTGGGGGAGGAGGGTCTGTTTCCTGGCGTTTATACGGTCTAAAGGGTGAATTCTATGAACTAAAAAATTTAAAGATAACGAAGGTACCTTAGATGTATTTTGCAAGAGAGTGTCGTATGAGGAGCTATTAATTGAAGATGCAGGTTTTGAAAAGCCTGAGAAATTTGTTTTTTTTTTCAAACGATCAGAAAATTCGCATTAGAATACGACAAAATAGTGCAGTTACAGTTGTTGTATGGACTTGCAGCTGAAAAATTTAACTATAAGTACCTTAAAAGCCATCTAATAAGCAAATCGTGTAAAATAGTGCAGAAAAAAATGACAAAGGAATTTTTCCTTTGGAAATGCATACATACCTTTATAAAACTCAAGATTCTAGCTGCAAGTAAATATTTATCGCAGTGGAACCATAAGGCGGGGATATTCTAGGAAGTTATCAGCAAAAAAAGGCGTATTTTTACTGCAACAGAAAAAGCCATTTTATTAGAGATTGTTTCAAGGAAAAAAAAGACTCGGAGAAAATTATAAAGTAGGCAAACGTATGAAAAGCGAGAGTGCCAGAAGAAAATCGGAAGCTCAAGCACCGCGGAAGTCTCTTCACCCACGTAAGGTGAAACCACTGTTATGCGGTGCCGAGCGATGAAAACTCTAATTTCGAAATTCCTATTGCATATTCCGGCGATTCTTTTCTGTTTTGGTTTCATTAACGTCAAACTAGATGAACTTGAGGACTACTGGCGACGGACCTCGAAATCTGAACCTCGGTCAAGTGCCGTGGAGGACACCTGAGCTCGCATCCCCATTCCCTGACTTCCACATCACGCCAGTGGGTGGATATTAGGTTTCAACTGGTTTAACGTGCATCAGCCCCTGCTACACGGCAGGTCTTCAGTTGTATCAAGATTTGAACTCATGATTCGAAGAAAATGACCGGTCTTGAGTCCGCGACCATGATTGCTAGGCTACCACGGTCACAGATTTTTAATGAATAATGGCCTTGATTCGGCGACTTAATAATAGTTTTGTGAATATATGGCCTCGTTCGAGAACATTTAAGAACTTACTTTGCTAAAATTCTGTACATCGGAAATACTTGGGTTAGGTGACATGACACTTTATCACCTAGAGGCAAAATTATTTTGTACAAGTATGTTTGAAAGAAGTTGTTTTTTACCCCTAAAACATGTCAAAATTTTGTTTGTGGTGCTAACATAGATTTAGCAAAGTATAAAGTTTTTTTTTTGTATGCAAGCAAAGCGTTTCGAATCATATGAGACATTTTCTCTAATCTAGTCATTTCAGTGACGCAACCCAGGGGGAAGCAAAGAGACATACGTTCCACAAGATTTATCCTCGATATTGAAATATATTTCAGGATATATCCTTTCTTATACTATTATCAATTTCTAAACTTAAAATTAAATAAACTTTTTTTGCTCCTGTTTAAATTTTTTCATCAGTAAGAGAAAAAAAAATAATTCCATCTAAAAAGCCAGTTCAGGAGAAAAAACTAGAAAAGTTTGCTGTCTCCGATATGTTTTTCTGGGTTAGTGTTTAAAGACAAAGACAGGATGGTGCATCCCTATAGAATTGAAACATTCCTGTAAAAAAAGAAATCCAGTTTCAGATTCATTTTGTCGGGAATAAAAGGGATGTGCTCATTTATTAAGATTAAAGGTATACTTTGGAAATTATAAAATTAAAACTGAAGAAGAGAAACATTAGAATGAATCTGAATTAAAGCTTAAATTACCGATAGATATTTACCAATGAATAATGATATAAAGTATGGAGAAAAGCTCGCGTATTGATGTTTATTATTATTTGCAGTGATTCTCTTCAACAACAACGCCAGAAGGTAAAACGTCTTATTAATTAACCGAACGTATCGACTTTCTTAGCCTTGTTTGTAGAAATGTAGCAAAAAGCAACCGGTCAACTTTTCATCAGACCCAATGGACCAGGGTTTCAAACAGCTACCGTCAACCAAGGTCATCAACACTCCCTCCCCTCCACAGGGTCGAAAATAACACCGACAGCAGAGAAATCGCTTTTGAGAAAATAAACTATGTAACCAAGTATTGAGGTAAAGAAAGTTTAATATTTAACTTTAAACTTATTTCTTTCAAAGAGGGCATGTAATAGATTGATATATATCTAACAATGTAAGGTCAGAAAATGTTGTAGAATTGGTTGAAGCTATTCCTCAATCTTGGAACAATCACAGAAATATTCTGAAAAATATTATTGATTCCAAGCAATGGATGAAGAGATGAAATCATTGAACAAACATTAAGTGCGGACGTTAGTTGATTCTCCTAAAAATGCTAAAATTATAGGCTATAAATGTGTTTTTCTGTTATGAAAGAGGTCCTACTCAACACTAAATCAAAAGCTACACTTGTAGCTCGGGGATTTAAACAAAGATTTTATTTATATTATACAAATATACAATCATTACCATAAAAATTTGGGCACAAAGAAGTAAGAATGGGATTGTTATGAAACTTATCACGAAGGTACGTGTTAGGCAGATATGTCGATAATTAGAAATGCAGTGTGATTGAGCATCGATTAATGTCAACAGAGAGAGTTGAAATTCGTTTTCCTTAAATTACAAAACAGGTAAACAGAGCTTGTTTGTGTGTATTCAATTTGTTGCAAAGGGACGCTTTTTAACTAGAGATACTATTACTCTACCGTTGGAGACAATATGAGCAGCTGTCAGAGTTCGAGAGAGAAAGAATCATAGGGATGATGGAAGCTGGGTGGTCAGTTTGGTGAGTATCTAGCCACCTAGTCCGTTCTGACTTTACTGTGAGGTGTTGGAACCAGTAGACAAGAGACAGGTCTCTTACGTGTCTTTTGTCTACTGGTCCTAGGTTCAAGACGCCTTAGACAGATCAATATTCCAGAAGACATATTTTTCACCGATTGATCATGTCTGGGATAATTTAAGATGACAAGTTGGACGACCAACAAGTTTGGTCGAATTAAAGGTGCATTTAAAGCATCTGCGGAACGAGATGTCACAGAACATCATACGGGACTTATATGCGCCAAAGCCCGACAGTACCACATCATGCATTCATGCTAGAGGTGGCCCTACAGGATACAACCACCATCCATTTGTAATTTTTCTTACCATAAATGATCCTTTTGCTTTGATTTTGTAATCATTTACTTACATCAACATTGTACTTAGATATGAAAAATTTTGTTTTATTCTAACAATACTTTCTTGGTGAGCAAATTTTTATGATAATGCGTGTATTTTCACCAGTTGTAAATTTTTCCTTAGTTAATTATTTTTTATAATTCTATTTTTGTTGTTGATGTGTAGGTGGGATGCAAGAGCAAGAATGTAAAGGCAGTATTATTCTGCGGAGAATTACTTGAAGGAAATCTATATGTACGTACCACAGGCAATATGGAACACAGAAAGGATTCAAAATATGCTTATTTCAAAAATCAATGTAAAGTCTTCCTCAAAGCAGTAGAATGTGAGATAATGAATTAAATACTGTGTTAATCATTTGGTTTTCATCATCGAAAACCGAATAATGTAGAGGTATCCTTGTCGATAATTAATCTGATGTCTTTCATATTTTACTGACAGATATCTATCTGACATAGCTTTCAAAGTGAATTTCAGGCTCCAATTTTACTTTGGTTTTATTCGGACGTAGTCGATTTTTATATGGAGTGCCTAGCCCGAAAGGGCGTTAATCTCCAATCTGAGTTAAACCTGATTGTTTTCCAAGTTTCCCATGATAAAAATGGATGTTTGCATATTATAAAAGTTTAATTAAAATAAAGGATACTTGAGTATTTAAAAATAAATCTTTAAGTTAAGAAGCAGTTAAATTGAAATGTAGGTAATCTTGAGCTAAGAAAATTTATTTGAGAATCACTGTGAAAAGAGAGCAAAATTCTATGCAGAGGAGTGGGTGAGTACAGGGTGAAATGTCGCTGTCCAATCAGGAAGCAGGTGCTCAGTTTTGAGAGAGTTCGGGTTTCTTTACGGGGAAAGATATTCTTCTGACTCTAGGAGGAAGAGGGAATTTTCCTATTGGCTGATAGTTTGGTTTGAAGATAAAGTGGAGATTTTATGCAGTGGTTCTGCGAACCCGATAGGTTCGTTTGTAGTTTTTAATTTCTTGGATAGTGGGATAATTTATAACGTTGTTTATGAATTTATTACTGATGATATTGGTGTAAGATTGAAGTTTCAAAATTTTTAGGGAATCTCTGATATCCTCATGAGGCACGAACCAAAAGGTCTAAAAATTATTTCATGGAACGCAGACAGTGTCAGATCTCGCATTGTCAGTTGCGAAATTTCATAGAATACACACACCCCCCGATTTAATCCTACTACAAGAAACACATTTGAGACCAGAACACACTATTAAGTACAAACTACACTATCTACAGAAATGACAGGGCACTCCCGGACCGTCAAACCACACGAGGCGGCACTGCCATTCTCATCAAAATTCTCTCAAACACTATAGAATACCCACCCTCAACTAAGAGTGTCGGAAGCAACGATCTTTGCAATCACACCTCGAGAAAAACCTGTTTTCATAATGTCAGTCTATATTTCCACCATAATCAAACTTAACTTCCCATTTGCTACCAGAGCGATCTCCAGGAATTATTAATAGTGGTACTCCAAACATCATGGTGGAGACTTCAATACCAAACACAATGGAAATCTGACACTAATCATCCTAGAGGCATTAAACTAAATTTTGCAATTCTAACAACATGAAAATCATAGCCCCACCCACCCTACTCACTGATCCGCTCAGACCACCGCAGACATTACCTTAACGAAGGATGCCCATTGGCCAATCCACCTGCTCCTCCTCCCCGAACTCTCATCGGAATCACAATCAATACTTTCACTTATTGGACTTAAAAATCAAGATACACGACAAAACAACAAAGTTTTCAACTGGTGTGGCTTTAGCATTTACCCTGAAATACAAACACCCTCCCAAACAACTAATGGAGAACTTTGAAGAAACATGTCATAAGCCTAACAGACAATATACTCAAAGGCTACCAAACACATCATCTAAATGCATACTCTAAACACCAAACACAACATATATTGAACATCGAGATTAAATTAATTATGGAACAAAACTAGGAAAACTTGGCAATTCACAAAAAACCCTGAACACAAAAAAACACTTCAACAAAGTCAATATTAGTAAACAAAAATAAAGAACACTCATAAAAAGGTGGGAAAATACCCTTGCTTCACTGGACACCGAACGTGGCTCCATCTGGGGAGCAACAAAGAACAAAAGAAAAGATGCTGGTAATCTCAGCCCTTAAAGGCCCCACAAGTATCCTCACAGCTCCTGTAGACTCCAGAAAAAACTGAACTTCTTGCAGATTCATTAAAAACCAGTTCAACTTAATAATGCCCCAACACATGATGGGACAATTACACATGTCGTTCACAACTTTCTATCTAACAATAAAAAATCATAATGAGCCATACCCACAATGTCACCCA
This sequence comes from Nephila pilipes, assembly GCA_019974015.1. Lineage (NCBI taxonomy): Eukaryota > Metazoa > Arthropoda > Arachnida > Araneae > Nephilidae > Nephila > Nephila pilipes. The sequence continues at coordinate 2,366 of BMAW01001598.1, read as the reverse complement.
TGCAAGTCATAGAATATTCTGCAAAATTAATAACAAATCACTGATCATGATGGAATAGCCAATAAAATGCTTAAAACCTGCCAACGCCTACTATCCTACAAATTACTAATGTCATTAATAATTTAAGACTCGGTCATTTCCAAAACTTTGGAAGACAGCCTCTATTGTTCCAATTCTAAAACCAGAAAGGACCCAACCAATGCTGAAAGCTATAGACCCATTTCACTTCTACCAATCCTAGGGAAATTAGCGGAAAAATAATTTTAAACAGACTTTCCAGCTTCTTGAGAAAACCATATCATCATTTCAGAGAACAGCACGGCTTTTCACACCTCTCCATTACGCATCAACTCACTCCGGTAACCACCTATATCAAAACGGGATTCAAAAAATAAGAAGACAGGAATGTCTTCCTCGACATTCAAAGCTTTTGACAGAGTCGCTTGAAGGATTAATTTATAAATTAATAAAAGTGTACCTGTATCTAATTAGCCTAATTTTCAACCTATCTAGAAAGTAAGAAACTTCATGGAAATTAAAATGCCTATTCTAATCCAAGAACTATTAACACAGGAATCCACAGGGTTCCATCTTGAGTGAAGCCTTATTTCAAATATTCGTGAACATCCCAAAGCACGACAACACCATTCTCTGCATGTTTGCAGATGACACAACTTGATACTTGCAAAACACAGAAACATCAAAGTAATCACCCATCATGGCAACAGATACATCTCATCACTAGAAGACTGGTTTCCCGTGGAAATAGCGCCCAATGTAACGAAGCAGAGCCGTCTTCAGCTGCCAAAATTCGATTACTACCACTATAAATTTTTTATTCACAACACACCAATCCCTGGTCTCAAAAAAATGATATCTTGGCATAATCCTTGATAAATCACTCTTTCTATCAACACATATCTACAAGTCAAATTCCGACTTGCCACTTGAATAAATTAAATCCCACTTTCCTTGGTCAATCCAAATTATCTACTAAATATAAGTTGCTTATCTATACACTGTATACTGCGACCCATCATTACCTATGCTTGCCCAATTTGGAACCAGGCCATCAAGTCCATCATAATAAACTTGAAATCTTACAAAATAATATCCTGCATTATGATTGCCCAAATGGTTTTACCGAAATGAAGATATCAGAAACTCCTAAAATACAGTAAAACTCCAAAATTTTAATAATAAATTAACTGGAAAAAATTTAATAATGCCCTACCAACCTCTGACCCCTCAATTCAGAAATCAAAAATTATTTTCAAGTACAGAACCCCAACAAGCTTAGACTAACATATTTATACTCCATTAACGCACCAATCCTCCCAACCAATAGGAAACCTCTCATCCAATAGGGAAAACACCTCTCCTTTACTGAACGAAGAACTAATTTCTCCCTACCCAAGATTGAAATCATAGCGCGGAGTAACTGCTTCCTGATTGTAAACGCCACCCCCACCCACCTCCACTCTCTGCTCACAACCAATGCTCATGTACTATTCCATATCATATCCTTTCTTAATTCATTTAATAGGTTAGCAGATTTGCTTTAGAATTGTGCATCATCCGTTTAAACGGGGTATAGAAATAATTTTTTTAATAAGGTTCAACTCGAGATAAAGAGATATATAGGCCCACATCTGGGTTAAGGTGCTCTGTTTTCACCTTCAATACGAACCATCTGGCGATCATTCTTATTACATTGTTTTTGTAATATTTCTATCTTGTTAAGATGGATCTGAACTTGTTTCCACATACATAGGTATTTTATTCGTACATACCAAGCACTGGTAGGAATTATTTGTACAGATGATACAAATCAATTATACCTAGTCTAAAAATGATTGGACTGCAGATGCAAGATGGGATGCCACTTGACAGGGCGACATTCAATTCCTGTATACTATGTATAGGTGACATCTCTTTTTCATGGGTCATGGTAGCGCAGTCGGCAGTTTTGTCTGTCGTAAGTTTGAATCTTGATGCTAACTAAGGACCCAAAGTGTAGCCGGTGCTGATGGACGTTGAAATCCATCGTGACTCAATCTTCCCTCTGGCGTAATGTGGCGGAAGTTTGAAGAGGGGTGCCAGCTCAGATGTCGTCCTCGTCATGACCGTGGTTCAAAGTGGTCTGTTGCCCATAGCTCTCGTACTGATTCTTGTGAAAAGTTAATGAAACCCACTTCTCGCTCTAAAACCAAACGTTTTTTCATAGTAGAGAAATAAGCAGATGTACATTCAGTTCTATGAGCCAAATTTTGCGTCTCGTATTGATCTGCTACAAGTTCTAATTTTTAAAAAATATTTTAAATGATTAATTCCTAGAATTAAGAAAACTCACTTTGTTTTGTGAC
>BMAW01001594.1:0-21028 GCA_019974015.1 Nephila pilipes | reverse complement strand
TTATGATAATTTGCAGCCTGACGTAGAAATCGTAACCTTATTGCTATTGGTTGAATCACGCTCTCAATACGAATATAAGACCTTTAAAGCGATATAAGACCGTAAATAGATGTCACACTTCCCTCTTTTCTTTTCAAAATCTTGTTTACTTTGATACTTGTATGTCTTCAAATAGAATATTTCTTTTATTTATTTTATTACCATTCCTACCCTGAAAAAAATTAGTTGTGTGTAACTCCTGCTTAATTACTTTAGATACTTCTAATTTTCAAGCTTTGCGAATCAACTTCTTCCTTTTAGAATGTTTTCTTCAGTTGTTGTTTTATTCAAACAAGTAGTATATGTATTAACATTTGCTTAAAATAAACATTTAAACTTATATCAAAAGTGGAGCAATGCTACATTTATTTCATTTCACTGTTAAGACTGTTTATTTGTGTTTTAGTTTTCATCTCTTATCTTATTATAAAGTAAGAAACTGAAAACATTTTACGTAAAAATTATTTTTTTTAATTATATTGTCTTTGAATTTCGAGTGCTTCATCAAAAAATTCACATCAAAACTCATCTCTTAAAGAATTGATATAAAATATACATCAAACACACTTCTCCATTTTTAAGCCACTATTTTCCAAAAAGGTCCGTTCCGCTAAATTTAGAACAGCAAAGCAATGTTTTACCTTGAAAACTTTCATTTGAAAGTAAAGAAAAATGAAGTACGCCACTTAACTTTCTTCTCTGAACGTGACTTCCCATCATTAACCTCAATCCTCTTACGTAAGCTCAAGCCATTCTAGAATCCCCACTTATTCGAAACTTCTGTAACTGTCCGCAGTGGAAAGTATTCTTCTTATTTTTGCAGGGAATAATTTTAAAACTCTTTGATATGATCCTTTTTATGCATTTCTTGGACTCTCGAGAGATAGCGGAGTTTCTTTCTCCGAAAACTCTCGCTCTTTGCTGTGAAACGTCAAGCAAAAAGATGAGAGACCAAAAAGCGAATCTTATTACTTTGGTATGCAGGGGAGACTTCTGGTTTAAGGCTAAGAAGTTTAGTCAAAGAAAAAAAAATGGCCGGGAAATTTTTGGAATTCGTGACATAAATAGCTCATAGTTGTTTAAAATAAATCTTTCTGTAAGTCTCGTATTCAAAATGGAATCTCTTTTTAATCCGGAACGCATGGGATCACAGCCGTATCGGATTAGTGATATTGAAGGAATTTATAAGGACAATATAGTTTTAATGGCCATACTTCAGAAAAATCACTCTAGATAACATTTCGTCGTTCTCTCAGGTACAAAATTAAAATGAAACATGAATATTCAATCAATAATTTTTCATTAATGTGAAACATTTGATTTATACCTGTGCATTGTAAGGAACTTTAGGAGTGAACACAGAGAGAACCTACAAATTGTTAAGGAGTCGAACCCCCATCTATAAATCTTCAAAGAACTCGAATACGATTGGTTTGATAAGATAAATACTATGTTATACTTAGCGTTTGATCAGACGTGTATAGGGAGAGTTTCCACACATATAATAGGTTAATAACTGTCCTTTAAATTTCCATAGACCAGACTAAAATAACTTCGTCATTATCACTGTATGACTTTTTATTCATTTAAATATTGACCACTGACTATTTTATATAATAATTAATCTTGACCCAGAAGAAGGAAGAAGTATTTACATTTTGGATCCAACAATATAATACGATGAAAGAGAAAAAAAATTAAATCACTTTAACTAGCCAAGCAAGCTACATTTCTTCAATATTTTAAATTTTATGCTGGAATAGAACTAAAATTACCCCATTTCTTATTTTACTTTATAAAAATGCTTCATTTTCTTAGCTGAAAAAGCCCAATTACTATTAACTAGTGATTTATTAGGGAAAATAACTGACTACTTTAGAATTAATGATTCAGCTTAAAGACTTTATTAGAATTAGATTTATGACTATTTAGACAACTAGAAGAATAATGACTATTTTAAATAGTGACTAATCTTGACAGATGAAGAAAGTATTACTTGTAATTTTAATCCAATAATATAATACGATGAATGAAAAAAAATTGAAATCACTTTACTAATAATGATTAAATGAAATCAAGCTATGCTTCTTCATTATTAGGAATTTTTGTGTTTGATTAGAAGTAAAATTACTAAATTTTTTTCTTACTTTCATTTATAAAAATACTTCATTTTCTTAGCTAGAGAAGTCAAAATATTAAATACAAAAATGGCGCAAAATACACATTTTTGCCGCATTATTTCGAAATATCTTTATTTTTTAAGAATTCCAGGACATGCAAGGAACTGTGGAATACCATATCTAAGACTCCTTGTTTTTGTGATATATATTTTTTTAAATCATTAATAGAACTTATAACTTTTGTGTGTTCAATAACGACATTTTTGTCTTTCTATAGAATGATAAAAGTAAATTTTTTGTGTAAAAGTTTTTTCCCCCTTTTACTAGAATATAGACATCATTTGTGAGATGCATTTTCATTTCGGCATGATTTTAAATAATTCAAGATAAAAACCAGAGTTTTTGAAAACAATTTTTTTATATGGTGATAAAGTTTATTAAAATAAATTATTGAAATATTAGTTAAAACTTTGTAAGAATTTCATATATCTCTCGTCTTTAAGATCACTCTCTCTGCGTAATTCAATATATTTTCCATAGATGGCGCCAGGTTACTATACAAATACGTTACTAAAAAAAATATTGAAATATTAGTTAAAACTTATCGCAAATGCCTAAATATTGCATTGTTAGACGAATAAGAACGATTCCCAAAGTTTCAGAGCTCTAGCTTAATGGGAAGTTAATTAAATTAACAATCGAAAATTTGATGACACACACACCAAGTGAAATACAGAAAAAAGTTTTAATAAAAAACTATGATACAAAAGTGTTCCGAATTTTTTATGTTTCTATAAAGGGTTCTAATGCATATAGTGAAAATTAAAATATTTTTTCCACGCGATACATAATTTTTAAGACATAATTTTTTTTTATAAAAACTAGAAAACAAAACAAAGATTTCTAAATTATAAATTTCTATAATTATTTCAAAATATATACACATATATAATAATATCATTAAAAAAGCTGGTTTACTATATCAATATAAAAGCTTTCGCATTTTTTCAAAAATGGGGTATAAAATATATATATATTTGGTATATTTATGGAATATGATTTTAAAAATAGTACGTAAATACAAATTTATTTGAAACATCATGCCCAAATTCAAACCATACGGAAAGAAAATTGTTCAGACAAAAAAATCAACTTTTAAAGTTTAATAATATTATTTAAATGTAATTATTGGTTACACAAAGCACTAAGCTCTACGAATATTTTTTAAAACATAAGTATCGCCAAAAGAAAGTCTTGAATTCGGTATTTTATTTCCACCGGTATGTTCTGATTCCCTTAAATCAATTACTAAATCATTCAAAATGCCGAGTTCTTTAACTGTTGGTACAGCTTATGACACATACAATTTTTTTTTTTCTATTTTAGCTAAAAATAATTTGCACTCTGTAAAAGAAATTTAGCGCATGTAATAGTAAGATGCTTTCCTTCCTTTCTTTACAATTATTTCGAATATGTACAATTTTTATTATGTAACTCAAATGTATTCAGAAAATAAAATCAAGAAGAAAAGAGCTGTGGTATCTTAAAAAAAATTTCAAATTGAACTCAATGAAAGCAATTACACTCTATAAAAAATTAAAGACAAACCAAGAAATAGTTGTGCGATGGAGACAACATTTGGCGGATAGGAAAATTTTGTTCAGAGTAGAAAATGATTAAAATTTCATAATAATTGAATGATTTATTTCATAGTTGCATAGTTACAAATTAACGACCTCTATAAGATGTTGACCCACCTCAAGCCTGGATGCAAGCTGCCACACGACGTGGCATAGAGTGATAAAGATCTCCGATGGTCTCGTGCGGTATTTCTTGCCACATTTCCTCCAATTGTTGGGCTAGGTCATCAACATTCCCTGGTAGATGCAGTCGCCTTCTCATCATATCCCAAGACATGCTCCATTGAAGAGATATCAGGCTGGCCAAAGAAGTGTTTGACAAACTGTAAGACAATTCACAGCAACACGTGCCTTATATGTTCTAGTATTTTCGTGCTGAAAAATAAGGCCAGGGTTACTGCAAAAGAAACGGAAGCGAAACAGGTCTCAGAATGTCGTTGACGTACCGCTGTGATGTAAGTGTGTCTCTAATGACGACCAAAGGGGTCAAGCTAGGGGTCCGGCTATCAAGGGAAATGACACCCCAAGCCATAACTTCTGGTTGAGGCCCTGTGTGGCGTGCAATAGTGAAAGATCATCACGCTGCCTTGGGCGTCTCCAGACGCGTCTTCGATGATCGTCAGGACACAGTTGGAATCGGGATCCGTCGCTAAACACTATACGTCCCCAGTCAGCATCATTCCCATCTGATCGAACTAAGCCCCTCGGTAATCTGGCTCGACAGTGTGCTGGTATGAGTGGCAGGGGGCGTAGCGGTCTGTACCAGCGTAGATTTCTCTGTATCAGCCGTCTAGGATTGGTATATCAAATTTTAATTATTTGCATGTTCGGTTCATATGTCTTTGCATACGAAATTTCATTCAAATCGGGCAATTCCTTCTTGGTGAGTAGGGGGCTTTTTGGTATAGAGTGTATTTATATATGAACTACTTAAAACGATAGTTATATGAGTTTCTTAAGCTTGGGGTAACAGAATAGCCTGATAAGAAAGCAGACATATTAAAAGATTTGAACATTTATGAAATCTGAGTAATTTCAGAAAAACCATTTTAAAAATTATCATATTAATTAAAAGCTTTTGAAACATTTGAAATTTTTTTCCTGTGATGCTTTGATTTCTTTCAGAAATCTGAAAATTGCATTCTCTAATTTTTATAGTCTAACGAATATATTTCATTGATAATATAAACATTTTCATTTAAGGTATCTTGTAGTAATAGAGGAAATATTTCTGGATTTAAAAGTTGCCTAGTACTCATAAAAATATATTATGAAATCACACGTTTTCGTTTATAACAATAGAGGTTATTAATATCTAAAAATGATTTTAAAATACATAACCCAGGATATATTTCTGTTCTTAACATGTAATAACATAGTATTGCTTTGAGAAAATGGCTTCTACAAAAATGCATTTGAGTACTTGTAAAAAGAGATACAGGGTGTATGGTGTTCGGTTCAAAAGATTGACATTACAATGCATTATGATTAGAATAACTACATTTAGTTTGTTTAAGGTACATTTACATTGCCAAGATAAATGTTTAAATTCATATTTTACCATCTGTTTTCATTTTAATATCCGAATAGATTAGTATTGTCTATTTTAATAATTTATCATTTGTTCTTATTTTAATATTTAATAAATGATTTGTACAGTAAAATTATCTATTTTTATCTTTTTTGTTATTAATGTTCGTAACCTTTTACACCTAAAAATGTTTTGCTTGTGAAAATAAAAAATGTGTTAGGAATTTGAAGAAGGTACTTTCTTTTCTTGACAGCAATTATTTGTGAAGTCTGGAGCTTCAACGCATGCTTACTTTACGTCAATTAATATTCCTTTTGAATAATTCTGCTGTTTTGAAAACTTAACAGAAAATGAAAAAGAAACGTTAGCCCTTGTTAAAATGATATTACTAAAATTAGTATCAATTCTAATTTGATTTAAATTTTTAGTCTTATGAAGAAGAGTGGTAAATTAGTTATAACCCGCATACAACAAAGCAATCTAGAATATTATTGCTTTTTAATACTGTTTGAAAAATAGAAAAGTTCCAGTGCCAAGCCTAAAGCATTTAAGAACACAATTCAATGCGAGAAAAATCCCTGCACAACACTGAACGAAATGCGCTATATTTCAGTGTAAAAGCCAAGAAACTTGGGATCTTTTTCTATGCTAAATTACAAAGTTTGCCTTATATACAGGTCCTACAGTTCGCAAAAAAATATAGGTATTTTTACGTTTGCGGCGCACAAGTGATAAATCGCCAAATATAGCTCTTTTTTTATATTTTGGCAAATAGAAAATTTATGAGGAAAATAATTTTAAGTTAAGTTATTAATATTTTTATGAAATCCTTTTCAAACAAATTCATTAACTGTTAAATGAAAATTAGCAGCACAAGCACGCACTGAACACTAGTATCTTATCTTCAAAGAAAAGAACGAAGGAAATTCTGAGAAAGCTTATATCCAGTAAAGGACATATAAAATCTATACTTAATTTATCATCACAAAAATTACAAAATGCATATAAATAGGAAAACTAAATATCTTCCTTTATAAATTAAATCGCTTATTGTTTAGCAAAATGTCAATTTTAAGCAAGAAAACTTGCGATTATGAAACAGTTTTTAAAAAAACAAAAATATAATAAAAAGAAGAATAAAGTACCGTTTGAATCTATTCACAAAGACTTTCTCTTTGAATAGTCACTATTACGTGACCACTTAACACTAATCGCTGAGTCAGTACCCCAGGAATTCAGAAATCACTTTTAGTTTGAAAAAAAAAATCTAAATGGCTTAGTAGTTGTTCTTTTTTGGAGACATTGTGTTCTTTCTTGTTTCCTTTAACCAGCACTTACAGGTGAAGGAACATGAAAAAAGGAAACAGAAGGGATTAAATTGATGAAGTAGAAACAAATACCTTCTGTAGAAAAGAGATAAAACATGAAGTAATAGGTTTTAAACCGACAAGAAAGAAGTGAAGAATTTTTTTAGCAAATCAAATAGGAAACACTTAAAGTAACGAAATTTTATTTTATAACATACATAATGTCTCGTTTTTTATAAATGACACAATATTATTCTCTACAATTTATTTTTTTCATCGGATTATTATGATGTTCATTTTAACGAACACATTATCAGATAATACTGTTTTGTTAATTTTTTTCTTCAATTGAACCAAAATGTTACCTAATACGAGTATTATAAAACAGTTTTGAGCCCAATCAATAATTTTGTGGTCGTTATATGTCCGAGTAATAAAACTTAAGAAATGTTAGCCATAATATTTAAGGAAAGTATTTAATTCTTAAATATCATATATGTATGCGAATACACTGAAACGTTTCGGAACTTTTCTATGCGAAATTTTGGAGGACAGCTTATGTACGAATCCTTATGTACGAATCCCTACTTCACAAAAAAAAAGTAGGTACTTTCTCGCTAGTTAAATGAAAGCGATAAATCGCCAAATATAGTATGTTTATACCTTTTTAATTTACCAATCTTACGTTTATGAGAAAAACTGTTCTTAAGGGATAGTGTTAAACTATTTATAAATATCAGTTTCTTTTTATATATATATATATTTCATACATATATAAATATACATGCACACACACATATATATAATAGTACGATGTGTCTAATTCTTAGAACATTTCTTTTTTCCCTACTAATTTGGTATGCTTGCTCAAAATTTTGAGAGCAAATAAAGTTATCTTCCCAGATAATGTTTTATTCCTCATAAAGTTTAAATATCACCTCTCCGCTTTCGTGAACGAAGCGTAAAACTTCTTGAAACTTTTAACCAAAAGCAGCATTTTCAATTCACTCCATTTACTGAAAGAGTTTCCCCTGTGAAGAATTTCTGATACAGTACTATACGCCTTAAGCCTTGGAATTAGTTTGCTATTAACTTCCGCTCTGACTTTAAGAGTAAACTAAATGATTTATTAGATATATCCACACTCCATGGAGCGTTATTTATGAAGAATTTAGTAGACGGTAAGCATTGGAATGGGACTTTTGACTTAATGTAGATATCGGGACTTAACTTACGTCAGGTATCGAGAGAATTTTACATTAGAAGTTGGACTATGTTTCATATTAAATGGCAGCATTCAAGAATATTTAGATACACTTCTGTCAAACTATTTTATTAGTTTCTAACACTCTTATAACTTAATTTACTGAATTGAAAATCGTTCATTTTTAGTAAACAGGAAGTGATAAAAAGGCCAATAGGCCGAAGAAGTTACTTTTTAATTGTATCAGAGAGTTATTATGATTGTAGTTGATGTCTGGATAGATGTGATCTGATTCAAAATTAAAACAGATGTTTATGATTTATCTGAAGTAGCTGAAGAATTGGTAATGTTAGTTGCTAATATGCAAAAAATTAGAGAAAAGATATCTACTTAATTTTATATTTTTCGTACTATATTTATAAATAAGAAGAATGCGGTGCATTGCCCATTTCGATTATTAATTGCAGGAATTCTAATTTGCTTTTTAAGGAAGTGATTTCCAATGCTTGATTAGTAAATTAAAAGAATAATTTCACAGATTTAATAAAATGAATAAATTGCACTATGTGCTAGCATCCTCTGTTTAATGAAAAGTTATTCTTTTCGCTAAATTTATTATTTATATCGTACATTTCAAATATTGATTGAAGGAATTCTGTTTTGTTATTTAAGGAAGTTATTTCGAATCTATTTCTTATTTATTGAATAAAAAATTTCTAGTGTTAAAAAAAACTCATTAATTATGTTGTTTCCCTTTTGAACGTTCATTCAATAAAAATTTCAATTGAGAACTAAATGAATGATGTCTACAATCACATTTCCTTTCTTAGTAAATTATTTACAATTATCACAATGGTTTCATGAGCCCTGAAGCCTTTAAATCATTTTATTTTCTGAAATAAATCTATATTACAATACAGATCTTCCTTCATTCTTTAAAATATGCCTCATGAAAATATTCTAGTTATTGATTAAATTACTAGAATATTATTAGTTATTGATTAAATGACTAGTTAATTGATTAAAAGTGTACAGGCTTATTTCTGATAAACTTAAACGTACGGGCAACTTCAGAATTCATTTTCTCAAAATGTGATATTACATCAGTTCGTGCAAGGTATCACAAAAACTAATTAAGAAACCTCACGAAAATCTTACAATTAATCTATCACTTTATTTTGTACAAACTTAAGTACATATATTAGGTTTTATACATATTTTGTATACAACCGTTTGCTTGGTGAATAATTCTTATTAAATTACGAAAACTTGTAAAATCAATCTAATTAAGCATTGGAAATAAAGGGAAAACAATCAGTGGCAAAAGCTTCTTACGATAATGAGTACCATTAAATAATGCAAAAATGGGTAACCAAAAATGAGTATCATTAAATAATGCAAAAGCAAAGCATTCAAAGATCAATATTTAATTAATTACGTAAAATCTTTATAAAGTATTAAAAACTAATTTATATAACAACGTTCATACTATAGTCTATCACGTACAAAAAACTGTCTTAATTCATTGAAATTTTAAGAAGTTATTAACGATGATATTATGTTCGAATCTATTTGACCGGGGAGGAATTTATATGTTTAAAAAATATAGCGAGGAGATATTTTAATGAAGTCTTATGATTTTGTTCGCAAATATTTTATTTATATATTCCTGGAAGGATTCATGTTTATTTGTTTTTCCAAGGAATGTTTTTCAATTTATTCCGTAGTGTTTGGGTTGTAATGATCTGATTCAAAAGAGTATTTATTTTTACTTTTACATATTTTTTTTTTCATATTTGTTTGGAATAAATCAACAGAAAAGAATAACAAACAACTGTTCTATCCTACTGAAACTTGTTTCGTTGCCATGTGTGTTTATTTACGTAACAGGAGAGCACGTGCAAGATCGAAAGGTTAATGCAGTTGACGGGGAGCCAAATATTCGTACCTGTTGCAACGTTTCTTTTTCTTGTTTTATATCTGTTTCCAAAAGTTTGAAAAGCAGTTGTGACTTTGAGTATGAGTGCATAAATGGCAAATTCTGGAAATTTGAGTGACGTTGATATAACTAATTCACAATTTGAGCCTCTGGCAGCTGAAGAAAATGTATCCAATAGTATCAAAATCATACAAGTGATGAAATTGAAAGAAACGGTTCTAACAATGATTTTGATATTGATAGTCAAGAAAAGCATAATATACTGAACATTCAGTCAAAGATTCATGTAATACCCAGGAAATTGAATACGATTCCACAATCTAGTTTTGATTAAAATCTACTAATATTAAAAAAACTACTCCAGGTGTCACTAGATATACAACAGTAAGGATAGTAGATGTAAAATGTGCATTTGAGACGGTATTCAATTCCACAATTCAAAACGAAATCATAAAAATGAAAAATATTGAAAGAGAAAAAGTGTATAGAAATGAATGGTATTATATCGAAAGTGAAATGTTTAAAGTATTTATCGGATTATCATTTTACAAGTAATATGGAGAATCAATGGAAAACTTGTGGATAAAGATTCAGGCAGAAACACATCTTGAGCGTCAATGTCCCTCGAAACCCTTAGCATTACATTGAGAGTTATTAGCTTTGATAATAAATCCACTCGTCAAGAAAGAAGGTATGTGGATAAATTAGCTGCTGTACGAAATATTTGGGAGAAGTGGGTAAAAATTCTACCAAATTGTATTACCCGAATGAAGGTGTTACTGTACATGAACAATTAGTAGGGATTCGTGGCTAATGTCCTTTCAAATGGAATATAACAAGTAAGCAATTTAAGTATGGTATAAATATGTGAACTTTAGGGGCCAGTAAAACTTCTTATGTACTGAAAACACAAATTTATACAGGAAAAGAACGAGGATTAATGCCAGTAAAAATCAGGGTATTCGAGTAGTGACTTGTTTCTTGTGAGTACTCGGGGCAAAATTATACATGTGATACTTTTTTCACATCCTGCAACTTAGGACAAAGTCTTCAAAAACTAAAAATGACTGTACTTAGCACCATTAGAAAAATGAAACCAGAACTTTCTGGAAACATTTCAAACAATGAAGTGAACAGCTCAGCCTTTTATTTTACGGTAGACGCAACAGTTGGAAACAACATCCCAAAAAGGAAGAAGAATGTTATTCTTATGAGCAATTTGCATTATCATAAAAAGGTTAGCAGTATACTTGACAAACAAACCGAAACTGATATTGCATTATAAAGCTACTAAAAGGGCAGTGATCAACTTTTGATACATAAATACCCTTGACAGCATATTCTTGATCAACTTTTGATACATACATACCCCTGACAGCATATTCTTGATCAACTTTTGATACATGCATACCCTTGACAGCATATTCTAGATCAACTTTAGAACACGTACACTTGTAAAAGAGAAACAAATCGATGACCAATGATAGTACTCCACAAAATGCTTGATACTTCTGCTTACAATGCATTTATCCTATGGACTTCAAAAGAAAGCAAATGAAATGAGAAAAAATTGACCATGTGAAGACTATTTTTAGAAGAATTAGGGAAATCTCTAATTTTTCCATACTTTGAAGGAAGACACTACCTACCAAGAAGTGAGAACGTAATCACAGTAGTAAAAAGAATACAGACAAAAAGTAAAAATGCACCCTCAACATCTGATGAGAATACTTCAATGTGTAAAAAATGTACAAGTTCTAAGTTCTTCCCATCAAATATTGAAAACAAAACTAATTTGTTGTCAGAAACATATTTCCAAATCTCATGGAAATAATATTGTCCAAATTGCAAATAAAGAGAAGCTTAAATTTCAAATCTATAGTCTTATTTTTATAGATATTTTATGTTATTTGACATAAATTAACACTTACTTTATTATTCCTTAAATTATATTTTTAATGATATCTTTCATTTACTGCTAGAAATAATAATATTCTGAATCGGGTCACATAGATCCGAACAATACATACGAGTATTAAATTCGAATAAAACCTCAGGGTTAAAACTCGAAGTGGAACTATACTGTATTTAGTGCAATATATATATATATATATATAACAGGTCAATTGAAAAGTCCCCGGCCTGACACATAAATGGCGCGACTAGAATTAAATCCATATGTTTTTTAGTTAACCCTAACCCTCAAAAGATGCGTGTATAAATGTGACACCTGTCGGATCAGTGGTTTGTGAATTATAGCATTTTGAATGAAACAACTTTTGTTATTGTGAAAAAAATGGGTGAAAAGGAATTTCGCGTGTTAATAAAATATTGCTTTTTGAAGGGAAAAAATACAGTTGAAGCAAAAACTTGGCTTGATACTGAGTTTCCGGACACTTCCCCAGGAAAATCAACCATCAAGGATTGGTATGCTAAGTTTAGACGTGGTGAAATGAGCACCGAAGACGGTGGACGCCCAAAAGAGGTTGTTACCGACGAAAACATTAAAAAAATCCACAAAATGATTTTGAATGACCGTCAATTGAAATTGAATGAAATAACAGACACTCTAAAGATATCAACTGAACGTGTACATCATATCATTCACGAATATTTGGGTATGAAAAAGCTCTGTGCAAAGTGGGTGCAGCGCGAGCTCACTTTTGACCAAAAACAACGACGAGTTGATGATTCGGAGCAGTGTTTGAAGATGATCAAGCGTAATAAACCCGAGTTTTTGCGTCGATATGTGACAATGGATGAAACATGGCTCCATCATTTCACTCCGAAGTCCAATCGACAGTCATCCGAGTAGACTGCACCCGATGAATCCGCTCCATAGCGTGGGAAAACGCAACAGTCGGCTGGCAAGGTTATGGCGTCTGTATTTTGGGATGCGCATGGAATAATTTTCATTGACTACCTTGAAAAAGGAAGGATCATCAACAGCGACTATTACATAGCGTTATTGGACCGTTTGAAGGACGAAATCGCCGAAAAACGGCCGCATTGGAAGAAAGAGAAAGTGCTGCTTCACCAAGACAATGCACCGCGTCACAAGTCAGTGAAAAGATGGCAAAAATCCATGAATTGGGCTTCGAATTGCATCCTCATCCACCGTATTCTTCAGATCTGGCCCTCAGCGACTATTTCCTTCTCTCAAATCTCAAAAGAATGCTCGCTGGGAAGAAATGTTCGTCGAATGAAGAGGTGATCGCCGAAACTGAGGCCTATTTTGAAGCAAAGGACAAATTGTACTACAAAAATAGTATCGAAAAGTTGGAGGGTCGCTATAATCAGTGTATCTCCCTGGAAGGGAATTATGTTGAGTAAAAAAAACTAATTTTGCCAAAACAAATAGGTTTTACTACGGTAGGTTGGGGACTTTTCAATTGACCTGTTATAATTTGGCTTTATTATTTTAAGAAACTTTTTTAATATATATTTTTTTTTGCTTTTTAAATTCTTGGCACTCTTCTACCCCATCCCTCCTCTTTCTTTATATATATATAATATATATATATATATATATTATTTTATTTTAAACTTATAAATTTTCCCTCTAAGTGGTGATATATTTTTAATGCTTATTTAATATCGATTTTTCATTCGTTTGTATTCGTTCCTTTAATTTTTAAAGAAGTTATTTAATAAGTTAGTTATCGTTTTTTAAATCGCAAGATATTGATTTTTTTCAACAATATTTCTATAATTTTCGGAAAATAATTTTAAATAAGCAATTTTTTTGGTTTCCTTTAAATCAATTATTCCGAATTTGTGCAATTTCCTTGAAATTAATCAAGCCCAATATTTTTCACTGAATTCGCTAATAACTTACATAAGGTGCCACTACGTATTGGGGTTAAATTGTGTAAAGTAATGATTAAGTATTTTTCAATGAAGTCCCTGTAAAATGAAATTTTGCAAAGTATTCAAATTATATGTTTTTTCTTATAATATGACTTCATACACCAAATGTAAGTTAGAAGATTAAAATAACAGTCATTTTCTATTTTTGTAGCGAGTGGCATGAGTGCGTAGAATCGTGAATGAAGATAAGAAGATGAAAAGGACCTCGTTTTTATTTTTAGTTGTGTGCAGTTCATAGTACAGGGATACATCACAGATATAGTTATAATAAAGAATACATTTAAGACATATACACGAACACATACACAACAACAAACTAGAGGTTGGGAAGCAGTATCTTTTTCTAAGCGTCACCACAGGTAGCATTATAAGTCCCGTTAAAGTTACAGTCATTGTGACTGTTACATTTTTATTTTAACGCGTGAGTTCATCATCATTAGAGTTCTATCATTTTTTCTAGAAAACGTATTGGTACTTTTGAATTAGCAAATTTTCGAGAAGAAATTTAGGCAATATCAGCTTTTCCATTTTGTCGGTGACTCAGCGAACCAATAGTATAAACACTTTCGAAAACTAAACCATCTTATTTAAAAAATTAAGTTTTTTCTTATAAACTTGAGATACCTCAACGAAAGAGATAAAAATCTTCTACATTTGGCTATTTATCGCTTGTGGGCGGCTAACAGAAAAGTAACTTCATTTTTATTGAACTAAATTATTTTTGTATAAGGCATCCTACGTAATTTAGCTAAGTGAAATTGCAATCGTTATCGCTTTATACAGGGAAATATGTGGTGATAATTTTATTTTTTTCAGATATTAGTAAGCGGATGTGTTTCATTTCATTCGATGAATTCATGCAGATGATTTTACATTCAGAAGAGAATTTAATATTCTTTATAATCTTGAACAAGGAAATGTCAAATTACGTTGAACGTAGTTTGCTGCAAATTTTATATTCAGTATCTTAAGAAAAATGTAGAAGTAAATAATTATATTTTGAGCAATAATTTTTGTAATAATTCATATTGTTTTACATAAAATTTTGTTATAGAAAACTAAGAAAAGCTCTGACTTTCAAACAATGAAACAAACAAATATAAATACTAACAAATTAAATTCAATTAATTTACATTTCTTTCATAGGCACAGTCTGTCAAAAAAGAATTTTAAATTTCTTTTACAAAACTTTTATATCCTTCTATCTTAAATATTTTAAGTACCTTCCATGAAGCTAAGTTTCTTTCATATATATCTATTTTATGCATTGAAATATTATATAAGAAACCATGTAGATTACTATGTAAAATTTTATTCAACCCTTACTTTGAAATGATATTAGAAAAAATTCTTCATTCCTAAAGCACGGCATTAATCAAGTTATTCCATATATTAAATAAACGGAATTCTTATGTAAGAAAGTAAATTTTTCGTACCAAATCTTTTGGATTTTTTATTTTATATATTTCATGTTTAACATGTCTTGTAAGACTTATCTAAAGGGTTTAGAAATATTTTGTTGTGAAATAAGTTTAGCTTGAAGTTACGGAATGCATTTCTAGATTAGATAAAGAGATTCCTTTTTCAATGGAATATATCAAGTAATAATATTATGAAATATTTTGCGCTCAAACTACTATAATATTGATGCAAAAATTAGCAACGGGGAATGTATTGATGTTTTCAGCGTTTCATGATAACGAGATTCACAATAAATCCTCAAAACAGAGCACCTATTATTGTTACTCGAGCTAAATATATCACTAATAATATCAATAAGGTATATAAATATTTTATAATGAAAAAATCTTAAGGTTATTATATTTTGTAATAAATGCGCAAAATTCCGATGTGTTCCTTTTCTCTCTTGTGAAATCATAATATAAAAGTTTTTTTATGAAATGAAAAGTAGAATTTTATAAGAAGAATAAGAATGAAAAGATGAAATACTTTCTTTTCGCCAGTTTAACATGCGCAGCAACTAGATATAAGATCAATATTCGCAAAATGTGGCATGACATGCCACATTGCCAATACAAAATATCTCGAATATGGGCGTATACTGCATCAATTTAAAAAAAATGAAGAATCATTATTGGACTTAAAGGATTTGTCCAATCAGAATCAGGACTGGATTCATTAAGTTAAATATGGAAGATATACGTGGTGCGTATTAATAATTTTTACAATATGACCTTGATGCACCGATACACCAGTTCCAGAACATTTTATGGACTTCATTAGTACCCAGGAATTCCACAATCACAAGGCTGTTGAGGAATTTAAACGAAGTTTCCCTTGTACCACATTAATTATACATTAATGTTTTTTCAAGATTTTTTTATCCTAGTTTTCAAAAAGAAGACAGCAAGAAACAAGTATGAGGAAGGGGGGTGTTGATAAAACCGTCAATTCCCCATACTAATTTCCTTTCAGAAGGTGTGTGGAATGCAAGCAACTTTTCTGTCGTTCCGGAGAGCTATTACATTAAACATTTCATTTTAGTACACAAATCTGTTCCATTAAATTAATTAGCCACACCGAAAACGGACTACTTTCCACCTAAAAGAAATTTCAAATGCTGAAGATTTTAAATAATACTAATTTTAATGGAAACAGAAATATCTTCAATCATTACAACAGTAGACCGATTGAATAATTTATAGAACAACACAAATAATAATAATATTTTTGTTCTCAATCGCTCAGGAGCAAATCTCTTCCACAATCATTTAAACAGACGATTTTTTCGTAATATTTACTTTTTTTTGAGAGGCAAAGAACTATTCATTTATTTCAAACTTAACATTTACAAATTTAAAACTTAACCTTCACGACTTTAAAACTCGACTTTCACAGGTCCGGAATCTGCGAAGCAAGTGAGTGGAAAAAAGATCGTTTGCTCCTTTTCTTCAAATCTCCTTACAGCTCCGCAGTCAAGATGACGTCAGAAAATGACGTAGGAAGACGCCACACAAGTATAGTCCGTCGAGGAATTCGGAAAGCAGTTGTATTTGGCCTCTACCTCTCTCAAAATTAGTGACGCTTAACTTGGTGCATTATGTACATGGAATATGACGATGGTTAATGGTAATGAACATGATATTGCCGTTGATGTGTGATTCCTCTGAAATCACATAAGCAATTAACATTCTATCACAGCTCAGTGTCTCATATTTTGGTCACATGTTCTTTGGTTGGGGTCGAGGGAAGACATCCAGTGAACTGCTTGTCTTCAACTTCTTCTCTGCCATCAACAACTTTTGTGTGCAATGCATTCTTTCTAGTAAGCTTTTTGAATCGTTCTGAAGTCTCCGTAGCAGAATTGTTTCATTTAAAAGGAAATTTGATACAACAACATTCCTCCTTTATTCGACATGTTTTCATTACTCTCGAAGCATAAAATTCAAGATAATGCTTTCACTTAGGTCGACACATGCACACTCAAATGGGTTAGAATCAACTGGTACGGTTCTCGTAATTTACATTACTTCCTCCACTCTCCATTCCATCCATAGAAACAGCCCTCCACCCTTCATATTGGCTGAAATAATTGAACTCTATGCTTATTCCACAAACCCTATGTATCAGAAATTAGATAAATTTCAAAACTTTTTTAAAGGTAAGAACTTATTTCTAGAAACTCCTAATTTTCTTTCATTTCGTAAATTATTATTTTTTGTGAACGCCCGTGAAACATATTATGGTTCGGTTTTATTTCAGAACGAAATGAAATATTTTAAATTTACTTTAAGTACTACTGAAACACTACCTGGTTTGAGATTTTTAGATATTAAGAACATAATTCAAATTAAAGGCACCCGTAATATACATTCTGAGTTCATAAACGTATTGTTAATACTATGTCATTTCTACTTCCCTTTTCAAATTGAACCTATTGTATTTAATTGACCATAATAAATCACCCAAAAGAATAAGATATTGAAGTAATTGTATAATACTTTTTTTCTTTTCGTCTTCGAAAGTATTTCCTATATATTTATTTCAATCTCTTACCACTCAGATTTTAGAGTGTCTGCTGCAGTAAATTGTTCATGGTCCTGAGCACGCATCCAGCGTCGTTTTTATACAGTCATGAGTACGAGCCTGAGTGTCACTAAAGATCCACCGTATAGCGGCGCTGATTCACGCAGAATCTGAAAAAGACTCAAGTACCCCCCCATCTCCCCTCGATGCCATGATGTAGAAGTTTAGAGAGAGAAGTGCAGGGTCATGTGTCGTCCTCGTCATTTGAGTGGAGCTCAGATTTAAAAGGTTTGTTACCAATATCCTCGTGTTGCTTCTAAATTCGAAGTTAATAAGTTAAAAGTGAGATTAATCCCTTTGTAATAATGTTTTCTACCTGTAGTAAATAGTAAATAATTTTAGATAACATGGGCCAACAGTTGTACGCCCTATACTTTGATTTCATATGTAGTAAATTTAAGTAAAATTTTAAGTTAAGAGCCAATTTTAAATAAGCGTGTTTAAATAAGCAGACTGGAATACTTTCCCAAAGATTCTTATTTGTCTAATTATAATTAGAAATTAGATTTTGATAGCATTTTAAAAATATTACTGAAATACGTACTTTTACACTGCACAATTTGTTTGGTATTTAAATCTAATTTCTTGATCCCAAAGAAAAACCTCTATTCAATATCCACAACTATTTGGAATCTATGTAAACATAGTTTGATTAACAAACATCTAAGATTAAGGATGTTCAGAATGTTTCTAAAGCACTTGTAAGAGGAACAAGTTTATTTTAAAAAATTTCTATTCGTGTTTTAAATTTATTTTCTTAGGAGAATAATTCTGATTTTTGTCACAGTGGGCTCGAAAACATATTTATGACTTCCATCTTTCACTGCAACAAAGCGAACCTACACGTTATCAGTCTGAATCGAAAATTTCGGTGCTGCCATCTGTTGCTCACTAACCCTCTGTGTACTCTATAGGGGGGTATAAATATGATACCACTTAGTTTAGAGTATGAAACCAATATTTTATATATTTTGTTTTGAGTAATTAGTAGTATTTACAAAAAGTTTTAAGCATAAAGATGGGGTAGCTGATGAATTTAAAATTTTCAAATTGTTTCAGAAGCATTTATGTGAGACATAAAACAACCACTTTTTGAGAACTTTCATCAAAGCAATAATTTTTATAATTATTCTGCATGGTTCAGCCATTTAATTTTCGTAAATAAAGCTATAAGCCACCATTTATATTTAAATGTGTGAGATAAAAACGTACTTTACATAGATTTTTAACGTGCTAAATATGTGGTATAAAAAATATACCACTGCCCCTGAAAGGATATATCTCAAGAGATTCTGGAGTTTCTATCTTTTTTTTCTGTTGTAAAAGGAAATAATTTAAGATATGTGTTAGTATCAGCAGATGGTTGTTAAGAAAAAATAAAAATTTGAGAAACATTTAGCTAGGAGTGTTCCAAATTTATTTGTTTATTGACGTCCTAATTGTAGAGGGAAGTTCAAGATCTTTTAAGACTTGATAATATCAGGATCTATCAGGTTGCAAGCATAAGTATACAAGGAATTCTTGTCCTGTTGAAGATAAAAAGGACAAATCTTGAACTAATAAAACAGAACGTTGGAATAAAAAGATAGAGAGAAAACTATTTAGTGTAATTAGTTTCAGAAGGGCATAGCTTCAAAAAAATAAGAATTTGCGGAACATTTATGGATGAGTTTTCTAATTATATATGTTAATGATATCTAATCATAACAGAAAAATGAAGATCTTTTAAGTCTTGTTACCATCAGAATCTTTCTGAGAGTACACAAAACATGAGAGGTACACGAAATTCTTTTCAAGTTTAAGAACTATTCTTAAACTATTAATGCAGAACTTCAAGTTAAAAGAGAGAGAGAAATGATTTTGTATAATCACTAATGTTTTACAATGAAAAATGTGGCCTTGATGGCCTAGTGGTCATGGTCGTGGACTCGTGGTTAGCAATATTTTGATCGAGTTATTAAGATCAGGGCGCGTAGCGGAGCTGATGCATTTTAAATATGGCGAGGTCCCATGTATTCCCGTAGGAGTAGTAGAGAAATATGGAGGGATGTGCCATTCAGGTTTATTGCTTGTCACTCGACCAAGGATCGAAATTAAGAAGTATGTACAGTATATCCCTCGAGATGTTTCTAATCACGATGTTTCAGGTGCTTAGAAAGTAGTTAATTTTAACTGTGGAATATAATAACATAAGCTTTCCTTAACTCTTTCAACGAAAGTTGTTTTTTATTCAAATAAATGTTAATGCACCCAACTTTTTTTTATATATAATGGTAGATAAGTTCTTCAGAACACTGTGTAAAAAATTCGTGCAAAAAATACATGCGACATATAGTAAATTTGCGGATATGTTCCATAACTTAAAAAATTCGTGTAATATGAAAAAATTATAAATATTTTGAGAACAAATAGTGCAAAAAAAGTAATAATGAAATCCATATTACATATTTATAAAGCAAAAGTAATTCATTTTATTACAAAAAAATTAAAATTAGCTTATAATGAAAATTCAATCTATAGGTACATAAAACATATAAAAATTCAAAGTGAAATTAGGAATAAACCTACTAAGTAACAACTATTCATCGCTACTTGATAACAAACGTGAACGTTTATTACGAACTGGATCAAAAATGCTATGATCAATAAATGTGTCAGAAAGGTATATCACAAATATCGGCTTTGATACAAATAAAGAATTTCATTCGTTATTAACAACCCCTGATGATTTTTGTGGTTGATACAAAGTCTGTTATTTGCGGTTGTTTTTCTTGGCTTCTGAAGTTGCTTATATAATTTTGATATCGTACTACACAAAACTTAAGATTATGTGGAAATTTTAATGCACACTCTATGTCAGGATCATGAGTAAGAACATTTCCATACTTGTTGCTATTTTCAAGCCTTTGAGAATTAAATCTTCTGCTAATAACTGAACTGCATCTTTGATTCTGTCTTTATCGATTTCTTTGTTATCATAAAGTGTTATAAATTTGATCAAACCGTCCTCATCCAAAGTTCTTTCTAGCAACATTTTTTCGATGTCTACCGTTTGTACGTTGTTAAAAACTTCGGCACCAATTGCATTTGATAGAGTTATAATTCTTTACACATAGCTGATTTTTGAATTATGAAACTTTCACTTTTCACGCATGTCGCAAAGTTTTTTACCGACAAGCATTTAAGGTTGATTGGTGAAACTGTTTGGTGACAAAAGAAGCATGTGTAATAAAATCCATAATCGTAAGCTTTCTCCATACTTCCACAACAGTGAAATTTATTTCTTCCACTGAATTTAAGATTTATTAAAAGTTTGCTTTATGTAGTACAA
>BMAW01001593.1:0-11992 GCA_019974015.1 Nephila pilipes | reverse complement strand
AAAAAAAAAAAAAAAAAAAAAAAAAAAAAAAAAAAGAGTTCAGCTTTGCCTCTTAGAAAGATACAGACATTTTGAGCATTTGTTTTAAGTTTGGGAGCAAAAAAAATTTCTATGTTATATTAGATTGATGATTTACAAACGTCGCCCTTAGAAGCAACACGAGGGCTATTGGCGACGGAGCTCGACATTTTGATCCTCTGTCAAAAAAAGATTATGACACCAGAGATGACACCCCACCCTCCAAAATTCTATGCCACGTCAAAAAGATTAGTTTAGTTAAGTGTAGTTTTTATAAAGGTCGCACTAAAAGCAACACGAGGGCTATTGGCGACAGACCTCGTCATTTTAACCCTCTGTCAAAAAACGATGATGACACCCGAGCTGACACCAAAATTTGCAAAATTCTATGCCACGTCAAAAAGATTAGTTAAGTGAAGTTTTTATTAACGTCGCATAGAAGCAACACGAGGGCTATTGGCGACGGAACTCGTAATTTTCAACCACGGTCAAGTGGCGAGGACAACACCTGTGAGCTGACATCCCCTCTCCTAACTTCCACACCACACTACGAATCCGAAACCTTGACCACTAGGCTACCGCAGCCACCCAAGTCAAACAGAAGCCATGGAACCACGACCAGATTTAACGTGGAGTAGCCCTGCTGCACGGCAGATCTTAAGTGGCATCTGGACTCGAACCCAATACTCGACGAAGGAAAGGCCAGCTGCAAGCTCGCGATTATTACAACTCGGCTACCGCAGCCATTACATTATGTTGGAAGAACTTTTCACCATTTGCACAAAAATAATTGTTTTTAAGTTCGTTGTTTTTGGATAGTAAATTTACGGATCATCAGTACGGGAGCTCTTAGAACATTCGGTTGTTCCAACAGTCCAATGGGAATCATTAAATAACACATCGATCAATAACTCCCGAGACTAACCCAGAGATGGCGCTCGTAGTAAACCAGTAACCAGGTCTTTCTAGAGTACTAACCTTTGCTTGAAACGTGTCAAAATTTTAAGTCGATCGGACCAGGAAAAAGGTTTTTTGAAGTGAAGTGAAAAAGGTTTTTTCCAAGTGGGTGCCGCGATTGCTTTCGATGGAACAAAAACAGCAACGAGTCGATGATTCAGAAAGCTGTTTATCGCTATTTACTCGCAACAAAAAAGATTTCTTGCGGAAAAAAAAAAAAAAAGGGAAAAAAAAAAAAAAAAAATTTTGGGGGGGAAAAAAAAAAAAAAAGATTTGGAAAAGCGTTGGAACGATTGTATCACCCTAAAATGTGATTAGCAAAAGGTGTTATGTTGATGAATAAAAAAAAATTTTGCAAAAAAAATGTTGTTTTCAATGTTAGACTCGGGAGTTATTGATCGATGTGTTACATATATAGCAAACACGCAAATGCTGCCTTTTCAAAAATTGTTATTTTTCCTTTATTTTTTCAAGGGGCATTTTACATTCTAAAAAAGTATTCTCCAGTTTGGTTTTTTTTAATACTAAGAGAAAATAACCATAATGAAAAATGAATTTTTAAAAACTTCTCGCGTTAATGTAGAGACAAGGGAAAAAAATAGTATAAAAAAAAGAAATGAGTAATATCATTAAAATACAAAACTCTTTACAGGCTAATGAAGCCTGCGTGGATATAATACTGCAATTACTAATACTAGATTAAAGGGCTCCGAATTGGGTATAACATTATCAAAAGGCAGTCTTACTGAAAGATATTATAAGTTAGTTGTAATTTTCATTCGTACAAACGATTATCTTTTGTTTCAATATCTGTAAAGGACCATTAAATATAGAAACAGATCGGACGCGGTATCATAATGGTAAGTTGTTAAAATGCCCGAATAAGATCAAAAGTCAAATAATGTATTTTAAGCATTAGTGGAGAGAAAAAAAATAAATTTAATTTTTTATTCCAACTAATGGTTATTACAAGAAACCAACTTCCACTTTGACAATTAAGAGGCAAAAAAAAAAAAAAAATTCTCATTTCGTTAACACATTAGCATGCTAAACTGCAGTATGCCCAAATATAATTTTTTATACCACTAAAGATCTGCAATTTATATACATTAATGTTATTTTTATTTCAATTTTTAATGAAATATTTTTTTTATACAAGATATGTAAATAAAATAAGAATAATTCGAATTAAAAACCAACGTTTTTAAAAACAACGTTTTTAAAAACAACGTTTTTATATGGCGACAAAGTTTATTAAAAAAAATTATTGAAATATTAGTTAAAACTTGTCATAAATGTCTAAATATTGCATTGTTAGGCGAGTACGAACGATTCCCAAAATTTCAAAGCTCTAGCTTGATGAGAAGTTGGTTAAATTAACGATAGAAAATTTGATGAAACACACACACACACCAAGTGAAATTCAGAAAAACGTTTTGAAAATTGCAACAACTGTGGTGAGTTTAAACAGAGAAAATGACGCAATAAATAATAAAAGGAAAAGAGAAATAAATCAATTTTATTATATGCTTCTGTACTGACAGCAGAGTCAGATGAAATTTCACAAAAAAAAAAGAAATTATTTTACAAAATACGTATTTTTGGGGGAGGAAAAAAGGTATCGAAGATCACATTCATTAATGAAATCAATATAACGACGACTTTCTTCCTCATTATCACAATATAGATTTTTTTTTTTTTTTTTTTTTTTTTTTTTAAAAAAAAAAGGTTATAATGGCAGTTAATAGTAAAAAATTGATCAGCATTATTAATATTTTCAGTTTTTCATAATCTGAAGTAATTTAATAATGAAATAATTCGAAATAAAAACCAACGTTTTTATATAGCGGCAAAGTTTATTTAAAAAAATTATTTGGCGGTATTTTGTCAAATGCAGATACCCTGATCCGCTTCGCGGACATAACGTTCAGCCAAAAAAAAAAAATCGCCAAGTTTGGCAATTTTTGAAATCGCACCAAGTGGTTGGGCTAAACTGCATTATTAAAAAAATTTAAATATTCGTTAAAACTTGTAGCAAATGTCTAAATGTTGCATTGTTAGGCGAGTAAGAACGATTTCAAAAGTTTCAGAGCTCTAGCTTGGTGGGAAGTTGGTTAAATTAACGATCGAAAATTTGATGACACACACACCAAGTGAAATTCAGAAAAACGTTGTAAAATATTTCGAATGTCTGATGGATATGTAAAATCACATTAAAATTTTTTAAACTATTTTTTTTTGTTTCAGTACTCACATTAATACTTTACGTAAAACCAGCTTTACTACCAGACAATCTCGTCAAAATTATGTTGATTCTCACCTGAGCCGAAATCCATAAAAAAATAACCAGATTTAACTCGTAAACAAGCAATCATCAAGCTCAACATCAAGCAATTTATGCATAGTTAATTATTTTTTAAAACTTATTAAAAGGTCAATCCGAAATTCAAAACCGAAGTAAGCAAGTACAAAAATAATATTTTATCTCCATACATAACATTTTGAGAAAAACCATTAAGAAAGATTCGTTACATGAAAAGCTTGAATTTAAACTTAGGAAGAAATTGAGCGCCAATTGAATGGTCAAATACACGTCATCTAGGACGTAATAATCGGAAATTGATTTCACGACATCCAACAGTAGCCGGAAATAAAACTGATAATCGAAATAACTATTTTTATCGTTCACTACTACGAAGACGATGGACAATTGCGAAACACTCAAAATAGAAACACATTATCAAAAAAACACGACCGCGTTGTAAGGAAAGTTGCTCATGACATAGCAATGAAATATTATCTGCAGTTCAATGCAACAGTAAATGAACTGAATGTAAAGATAATAATAAAATGAATATTCGACTTTCAGAAGATAAAATACATCCTTCACGGTCGGATGACCTACGTTTGTTTCCAAATCTAACTTCAAAAGACATCCTCAAACGCGCGCGAAACAATAAATTCAACAGCTATTATCAGAAACAATAAAAAGAATATGTAAATGGGGAAAAAATGCTATTGAATGATTTTTCATTACAAACTGGGCAACTTTTACTTAGACCTGAACATAGTAGGATAATGGAATGCACACATGAGTAAAATTGAATTACACATGGAATACATTAATCATTACTTCACATGATGAGCAGAGTAATCATAGATACAATATATTATAAATATATTAATTGAATAATCGAATTTTAAATTTTTTTCAAAAAAAATGAGACTGGGTACAGTCAGACCTAGTTTAGTGCTGAAGATGCGTTCCAAAAACGGCAGATCTCTAAATGATTGATTGATTGGCTTTATTAATATCGCACTAGAAGCAACACGAGGACTTTTGACGATGGATCTAATAAAATTTTGAATCTCGGTCAAGTAACGAGGACAACAACTGAGCCAGCACTATCCTAACTTCCACATCACGCCAACGAAAGGACTTTGAGCCTCGACAAATTTAACGTGCATCAGTTCCGCTATAAGGCAGATGTTTAAGTGGCATCAAGACTCGAACTGTGATACTGAAGCTTAATAGCGCAAAAGCCAGATGTTATCAATCATGATGCGCTAAGCAAGGTGTAACTGTGATTTCGGCGTTTGAATGAGTGAGTGAAAGCATTTTTTGACAGCGCAAAAGCCAGATGAGGCCATGCTGCGTCAAACAAAGTAAGTGTGTGCGTGTAAAGCTAGTAAAATGTAAAGCTGTGATCTAAACGTGTAGAAAAATTGAAAAAGAAAAAAAATTGGTTGACAAGGAGGGTCGATAATAGAGAAGGATCCCTAGACTATCTTGTGATAACATAGCCCGTATTTACGAAAGACATTAAACCCCGTAAGAAAGGGGAAAAAATGTTTCCATTGTTTGAAAACAGTGCTGGAAGTCTTCTATCAGCTCCTTCCGGACACATTCTGTTTTCTCATTCACAGCTTCAACGGACTCGAATCTTTTTCCTTTTAATGCAGATTTCGCCTTAAGAAACAAATAGAAGTCGCATGGGGCAAGATCCGGCGAATAAGACGAATGGTCTAACACTGGGATGCTGCACTTCGCAAGAAACCTCTTGACAGACAATGTGGAATGAAGCGGCGCCTTGTCTTGGTGGAAAAGCTTGCCGTCCGGATTCTTT
This sequence comes from Nephila pilipes, assembly GCA_019974015.1. Lineage (NCBI taxonomy): Eukaryota > Metazoa > Arthropoda > Arachnida > Araneae > Nephilidae > Nephila > Nephila pilipes. The sequence continues at coordinate 6,890 of BMAW01001593.1, read as the reverse complement.
GTCGATTTCTACAGCCTCAGAAATCGCACGAACACTCAACCGACGGTTAGATCGAACCAGAGCACCGATTTTTTCGTCATCCGTTTTTGACGTGGAAGAGTGGTCTGGGCGTGAATCATCTCCATTGTCTCCTCGGCCATGTTGAAAACGTTAAAACCAATCAAAAACACGTGCACGTGATGAACATTCATTATCATACACTTCTTTCAATAAATTATAAGTTTCAGTAGCAGTTTTTCCAAGTTTCATGTGAAAGGTCACAGCAATTCGTTGCTCCATTGTTACATTTATCATTTTTCGGCCAAAACAAAAATAACTCTAATGCGAACAAAGGCTACGGGTATACGGATTTGTTCACGTAAACGAGAGGCACTGCATCCAAAAGATAAGGCTTCATGCTAAACAGCTGTCGGTTGCTGGCACATGCGTACTTCTCCAGTAGCAGCGTCAATCTCGTTATTTAATTGTCCCATATCGCATGAGCTATGATTTGTTTGTATTTAATTTTGAAAACATTTTTGGTACCATTTTCAAGTTTTGAAAGAAGTTTTTCCGGACACTTTTAAGTTTTGATTTAAAATTTGAAAATATACTTCTATTACAAACTCGTAAATCAATGTTAGTTGTGCACAATTTTTTTCGAGACATTCGCCATCATTTGAGAGTCAACTAGAATATTTTGATTCATTATAATGTTGAGAAGAATTATAATTTAATACGAAACTGATACAATTTATTTTTAAATTTGTTTACATATTTTATTTTAGGATGATTTTAAGAAATTTTATGAAATTATTTTTAATTCTTACGGGCATTTTGCAAAAAAAAAAAGCTCCTTTTTAGCAAATTTTTTTACAAACACCAAGTTCTGATGACAAGCAATTATGGTAAAGGTATTCCCTCCTCCTCATATATATATTCGAAGATATACGCTACTCAACATAATACATTCGTTAGAATGAAAGTAAATTTACTACACTTAGAAGAATAAACTTAAAAATCAAAATCTTACAGATTTGGAAAATGAAAGGAATTAAGCCTTGAAATTAGCAAAAAGAGTTTTTCAGCAAAATAAAAGAAAAACAATTCAAATTTATATTTACTAAGCTGCTACTGTCATTTGATTAATACTTCAATTTTACAAAACTATCGATTTTCATTACGGGAAATAAAACCGCGTGCAATAAAAATAATTTAGGTTTCGAAATACAATTGAAAAGCAAGAAAGTGATTCAATAATTTTTTTCTTGTTCGCAATTTTTCCGTTACGGAGAGAAAACACAACTTATTTGATAGCTTTGGTTCAGTATCGGTCAACGACGTACGAATGACCTCATCGATACCACTACACACATGAAAGGCAAACGATAAAATTTCCAATCATTTTTTAACTTCCGAGAGACAATCAATAACTGTAACACGTGCTACCCATATCATTCAAGGTCCAGGAAATAGAAACAGTTAATTTATAATAAAACAGAGATGAAAGTAAAAGGAAAACAATATAAATATTTTGCAAAAATTTAAAAAAAAAAAAAAAAATTTGCAAATGACAGCTTCTTAAGTAGCTAGATATTATATATAAAATATTTTTTTATAAAAAAATATTGATTGGGGAATTTTCCTAACACAGATATTGTTTTTAACGACAGGTAGAAATTTTCTAAACATATTGATCTAAATGCAAATAGTTAATTCACTGTGAATAAATACAAAAACATTTTTAACAGTGTTTTCACACATAATTCATGTTGGGTTTTTTTAACCTTTTTTCGTGGTGCGATAGTTAAACTTCTGACTAAAGTATGAAATCGCATAACAATAATTATAACATGGCATTAAAACAAATTAAATGAAGAAATAAAATCCTTTCTATTTAAAATGAGACGTCATAAAAATGAATTATTACAAATGCTACTAGGCGTGATTATTAAGTAAATACCGGCAAAGCTGCAGCGTTACAGTCGCCATTCCACGCAGGTGCACTGAGTACCCATATTTGTTGGTTAGTCGCAAACGCCGACACGGAAGCATTTTCCGTGTTTAGGTTTGTTTGTGCGAATTTAAAATGCCTCACACAATTGAAAATGCCGCCGATTGTGAAATACACACTGTGATTGTTTTTCTGCAGGCAGGCTGCCGAAATTCGTCAACAGATTAATGAAGTGTGTGGACATGTGACTCATGTGATACTGGAATCAAAACAGCAATCCATAAAATGAAGGTATTCAACATCAACCCAAAAAGTGAAATTCTTCGAGCAAACAATTTCAACACGCAAAATCATGTGCATTGTATTTTAGACCAGACAGGAGGTGTTGCTGGAGAATTTTTTTCCCCATGGGATGACACATTAAATTCCCAAACATGTTGTGATATCTAACTAAACTGCCGTGCAATCCTAAACAAAAGGTATGACATACTCAGCAAAGGGATAGTTTTGCTGCATGACATGACAATGTTCGTCCACAAATGGCTTTTCGAACACGAGATCTTATCGGCCCATATGACTGAGACTCACGATCTGCCTCAGTATGGCCCTGATCTGGAACCCAATGACTACCACTTGTTCCTCTACTTGAAAAAAAAAAATTACGGTAGTGAGCGCCATGACGATGTTAAAAATGCCAAAACAGCTGTACAACAGTGGTTATCCCATCAGGCGGCAGATTTCTGTGAAGCTGGAATACAGTAGTTGGTAGTACAATATGATAGATGTCTAACATATTGAGGTAAATATGTTAAATAACAGATTACAGCACAATCTTTCTAATAAAAATAAATAGTAGAAAAAAGTGTGCGTATTTTTAAATTTAAAACAGTATTTTTTTAAAAAAAAAAAAAAAAAAAAAAAACACGCTAATACAAGTTAGTTACAATGACAAAAACTGGTATTCAATTAGGTCTTAAGAAATAACAAAATAAACAGCTGAATCACTAACGTTAATAAATATAAATAACATATTATTAAATCGGCATATTTTATGATTCGGATCGAGTGAGTGAGTGATAGTGAAGTTTATTGGCGCAAGAGCCAGATGTGGCTATACTGCGCCAAATAAGGTAAATCTGTGATCTAGACGTTAAAACTATGAAAATAGAAAAGTCGACAAAAAGTGTCAAGTGAGAAGGTAAAGTTTATTGGCGCAAGAGCCAGGTATGGCTATGTTGCGCTAAAAATGATTTAACTGTGGTCTAGACGTGAAAAAAAATGGAAGAAAAGACACAAATTGTTTGACAAGGAGAATCGAAAATAGAGAAGGATCGCTAAGGTATCCCGGGGGTGCGTCACCTGTGCTTACCAAAGACAGTAAACCCCATAGGAAAGAAAAAGATCACTAGGGTGCCTCGGGGTCATGATGCCCATACTTACCTGAAGAAGGCAAGTCCGTGAGGTCCTCTGATATAATCCCCAGGGGCAGGGTGTCCGGCTATACCCCCAGACGATGGGTACCCATTTTAGTCGCCTCTTACGACAAGCATGAGCTACAGTTGGACTATTCATCATTACCAGTCACCACACGGGTCTAATTCGGATCGAGACGTTGGACATTGCGATTTTTGCACGAGAATTCGGTAATTTATTGACCTCCGGGTCTCGACACAGCGTTGCTCGCATTTTCGACTAGTTTTTAATGTATATGTCACTTTTCATTTCAGTACCGTGTTTCTTGTTTTCTTCACGGTTCATATCACGTTTTCAAAATATTACAACAACGTATATATAGTGTACTGTACAGAAAAATGTTCTTGGAGAACAGCATGTGTTCTTCAAGCGCTAATAAAACCAATAAAGCTTAAACATGTGACTAGAGTAATTCGCCACAACTTCTTTTAACTATCACAGTACTGTCTTAATTTGTGTGCAGTGTTAATCAATACGAGGATAATAAATTAAATTAATATATAATGTATGGATTTCGTTTTGTAGTTGAAGAATGTAGTTGCTAGGATGAAGAAACACTTTGTCTGATCTATATCGTCTACACATGTTCAGAATGCGTGTAAACATATTAAATAAAGGATTAATCATTTAAATTTTTGTCTACAGAGTTTACCTTAGTTATCTCCCATAAAATTTTACTAACACTTATTCATCAGGACGTGGTAACGAATATGCCGGATCAAAGAACGCTTACTATTCCTTTATATTATTCCTTTTTAAAAATTACTACATTTAGAACAATCCAATCTAGAATTAATGCTCGCTTAACTATCACCAAAATCCCCAAAAGACAATTAACGTCACACCATTAAATATGGATCGCATCATAAACTAACAACAATCGCTTCGAATCTTCGTAAAACAATGGCCGCCAGCTGCTGATCATTAACTCCAAATATCACGTAAAATTGCATTTTAAAGTACCTCTTGGGTTCAATTATAGTTTGACTAAATATTAAGTAACACAGTCAAAATCTAGATATTTATTTTGGCCTCAATTTAAAAAGTTTATGTGGGAAATTTCTATTTTCTCTAAATGCCAGTCAGACAGGCGTATGTTTTAGAACTTTGTCTGTGCCTGTGAATGATGACGTGGTAAAAAAACTGTTTCTTTTGATTTTTTTTTACCTCTCTTTTGTAAAACAGGCAATATTTAAATTTCTTTCTTCGAAAGCAGAAGTCTTGAAAGGCAGCCAACTGAAGTGTTTTGCCTGTCAGAACAAATAAATGATGCGTCTAGCGAGAAATGAAAGAATGGTTTAAGAAAAGAAATAAAATGATAGCTGTCTGATGTAAACAAACGCTGGGTCGTTACGCTTGGGTTCAATTGTATATTTTGTTTTGATCCCGACTACTTCGATTAAACGGCCTGGTGCACCCTTCAATTCATCACATTCTCAGTCAGGGAATTCGATGAAATAATAACATAACTGTAACAGTGGAGCATTCTGCTAATAGTATAGTGTACTTAGTTTAAGAATGTTAAAAATAAATATAAATAAAAAGAAACATCTCCATAATTTAACTTTCATTAAGCAATTAATTTTTACTTGGACGAAAATTATGACTCATTTCTTTATGAATTTCATTTCGAATAAAGCTCTCTCTTTTTACAACGTTTTTATGTATTTCACTTGGTGTGTGTGTGTATCAGTGCGTCATCAAATTTTCGATCGTTAATTTAACCAACTTCCCATCAAGTTAGAGCTCTGAAACTTTGGGAATCGTTCAAACTTGCCTATCAATGCAATATTTAGACAAACAACATTTTCGGAAACGAAATAGTAATTTTTGAGTCGCCATCAAATTATGCGGACAACACATAAAATGATACTTTATTCATTTAATTTCTACATCATACCACTAGGACTCCATTTTTCATAGTCTTCGGCAAAAGCGAGCTAGAGATAATCTCGATAGTAGCCAAGTTAAACAAGCTAAAGTGGTCCACCCTCACTCAATAAATGTGCAAAGCCCAGCAACAATTTTATTCTGCTGTTGTTGTTAATTATTAAAATAGTCACTAATCAATAGTTCGATGTATAAAAAGTCATATAGTAATGATAACTAAGGTATTTTATATTGAAATCTATGACTAATCAATAAGTCCATCCCTAGCCATTTTAAATCTGTGTTTACACCCTTTAAGTGTGAGAATTTAAAGTTTAATATAATAACTTATGAAATCTGTGAATTTTTATAATTATATATCTCTAACTAAGTATAGGATTGCATTTTAATTAGAACACAACCTTTGCACACACTTTACTTAAAAGAATAGTCTTTGATGTTGGGAATATTTAAGAATCGTTTGATGTAATTCATTTCGTCAACTTCAATTTAACAGTCTTTTTGATATTCAACATAAATTTATAATACATTTGATTTATATAGCAGCAAATAAAAAAGTTTTTAAACTTCATTATTTTTTGTAACGAGAAAATGAGTGAATAATAGTGGATTTATGGAACGAGAACCAAATCTGGCTCAGCTGAGATACATTAGAGGAAAAGAGAGGAGGATTTAGAAAAGTAGAATAGTTGAAATTGACAAATGGTAAAGGGGGTTCCTCACCAAATTGCACAAGTTTAAATAGATGAATTTAAAATGGTGATACGATGATTATGAAACACCGTACAGTCAATTAAAATATAACGAATGATGTACAGGATATGATAGGAAGGATACTCGGGAGCACTCTCACCAAACTAAAGGTGCTTGTAGGTAAGGCAAGTTTGCCCAATGCTATTTTCGAATCAACCAGAAATCTGTTCCTCGAATCTGAACACAGGCCATACTCCAATTATGGGTTTCGTCGAATGGAACTTACTGTGTGTCTGGAGACTATATATTGTTTGCCATGCCGCTTTAATGGCTCTTAAAACGAGACGTTTGATGTCAGAAAGTAGGACGGCTTGCTGGCTAGGATTCATAGCCTGCAGTGCAGCAGAGCTGTAACAAGTCACTATATAAAACAGAAAATTTATGTTGACCTATCAAGAACTTCCATTAAATTAAATAAGTTTTAAAAAAAAATATTTGAGAAAATTTTGCTCGTAAATAGCTAAAACTACAATACCACTTAAGTAAATCAGATTTCGAAAAGTTTTCAGAGCAAATTTAAAAGAGACATCAAATCGATAAACAAAATGGATGCCCACCCATGCATTCATGATGAATTCAACATACTAGAATAGAAATGCATTCCTAAAGGAAATAGGATGATCCACCCTATCACAGCGAAAATAGGAAAGACATTAATCATGAAGACGAAAGGAGGAAAAGAAGGGGTTGTGCAAAATTCTCGACAGCTATATTACTCACAGGCGCGATTCAGAATGTTAAAAATTTTTATATTATGTTCTTAAAATATTTTTAAATAAAAAAAGAGAATTTCCCCCCCTAAATTTATCCAAGATGACTCGATATTTTCACGAGATTTTTT
>BMAW01001589.1:3626-16588 GCA_019974015.1 Nephila pilipes | reverse complement strand
GGTATGGAATCATTTCTGATTATAGTGATTTGATGTAAAAACATTTCCGATCTTTGCGCAACGCACCGCGCATGTTGAATGTGTTGTTTCCCTGTTTTATATAAAAGATGCAATCAGGGTCGTCTTAAGACATGGGCCAACTGGGCCCAGGCCCAGGGCCCCGCCTTTCAGAAGGGAACCTCAGCTCGTTCTCTACTCGGCCACAATAAGATTATGATTAGAATAAATTTAATCGTCAAATGTTATTCCCGAACATGACTGGTTGAAGACAATTACTTCTATATTAAATATTTCTATTTACAACCTTTGCTGAGAATCAGAGAAAATATTAGTTTTATTTCTAAAGCGAGATATGCCCAATTTATCGATAAAAATGCTGCTGTGGGAAGGATAGTCACAGACAGACTCTCTTTCCAGAGACCTTTTATTTATTTGCACACATGAGTTAAGGATCGCTCATGAATGGACAAGAGATACACTTAAGCCCCCAACAGAAGGGACAAAACTACATTCCCTATTTTATGACAGGCGTCAGGGCTAATAAAATGAGGGTTGTAATGGCCCTAAAGGAAAACACACTTTTTCGAAGAAGCGAGTGGCAACCGTTCTAAATCGGCAATGCCTTCTTTTAAATTTAATTTCTTTGAATCAACAAAAGGTAATTATGTTTTTATTTTTTAATTGTATTTCCTTGAGATTTAAGATAATAAACAAATATTTGCATCACATTAAAAAAAAGTAAAATAATTCGTAATTATATTTGCATTTTTTTTTTTTTTACAGAGAGTGTTATAAAAATAATATCCAGTTTAAAAAAATTCTGCGCTTTTTTTGTAAATTTTTTCTCTCTCCCTCTGAACAACATGAAATAATCTCTTAACTGTTTATAAAATTATATATAAATATTTTAATGGACTCTTTAGAATATTTTTATATTGATTAATATGCACAAGTGCGCGCTTCCTTCATTTTGAATGCACTGTGTTCAACGAAAAGAATTTTCGATGTGTTTTGTAATTCAGAGAAATTTTTTTATTTGCATCTAATATGATAAACGTTATTTTACTCGTTTAAAAATTCAGATAACTGTCCTTTTACATTATTATTGAAACCCAAATGAAAATGACCATTTATTAAACGAATATATTATATTATGACAGATTGTAGTAATGTAATTTAAATGTAGAAAAACAATTAGGAATGTTAGGGTCCGATGTAATAATTAAATAAATAATGTCTGTACAATAATGTGATGTTTTAAGAGAAAACATCAAAAATGTAGAAATTCTTGTCTAACACAGTACAAAATAAGAGATTTTTAGTGAATAAAACCACACACTAGAAATTTTCTATTTACGTGTGTATGTTTAACCAGATTTTTCTGTAGAAAAATGAAATTTTTTAAATGTACATTAGTTTTAATATTTATACTTCATCACTTATTAATACTTAATTGCTTACTAATATTTTATCATATATTGGTATAAAATATTTTTAATGAAAATTATTTACACAAATATAATTCTCCTAATTAATAATTTATTTAATAATGTCTTCAATTTTAGGAATATATGACTTTCTTTTTATCATAATTATTTGTTCCATTTGATAAACATTATAACAACGATTTATATATTTCGTATAGATACAAATAAATATTTTTCTAAGAACTTCTAAGAAATTCCAAATATTATGTAACACAATACAGTATAGAAACCTAAAAACCTTTTACAGATTATTTCTGCATATCATTCCAATTTTAAAATGATTTATTCAATATTTTCTTAGATATGATTTTTCATTCACAATTTTTTTTAAAAAAATTATTTAAGGAAATCTAATAATTAACTGTATATGATAAAACTAATATTGATTTATATTGGTACATAGTACATATGTATATCTGTATTATAATGATAATTTAATACAGAAATATTATATTTTGTACATTAATAATAATAATGAAATAATCATAACTGCAAAATAGGAAATATTGTATACAAGGAGTAATATCTAAATTGAAGCTTTGTTCCTTCTATCCACGAAAGAGTTAACAGAAATTATTTAAAAAATTTGATCTTATCACCTTCAGAATTCTTACGAAAAAGAGAGTTATATATTACTTTCATTTTATACACCATTTTATTTATAAGCTAGTGAGCGAGTTTTCTCCTTTATTTTCTTGTACAGAACAAAAAAACAAAAAAAAAAGGAAATACTACACATAGTTGTATGCATATTACGTGAGATATGGCATAATGGTTTTTAGAACAGTGTATTGATTTATTTATTTTTAGTAGCATAATAACAATTCTTTTTCGAGTAACTCGTCCCCCAAATGTGTATGTTATTTAAAAAATATATATCTTAGTTATTTTAAGGATATTAGTGAAAGGAGAGTCTTCATTTACTGAATTATTCATAATTTTCTGTATATCATCTTTCCCGGTTCAAAAGTATATTCTAAGCTACAACTGGTCATTTATTTTCCAAAAACGGATAATTTAATTTTAAAAATTCACTCATGAGGGAAATGGGTACTCCAGTTAGTATTGAGATAAAACCTTCAAGGCTCTCGTCGACACGACACTTAGAAATCCCGAGCGTAATGTTATTCCTATGGAGTTTCGTACTTTTCTATTTACAGCTAGGGTATTGCTTTTCATTGCATGAAATAAAATGCTTTCAAAAGAGCGAGACAAAAAATAAATGTTTGTCTGGTTTTCTATTTTTTAAAAAAAATTTGCAAGCATTTTTAAATATTTATTAAAGATTTGAAAATTCCCATCCTGCGCACGGAAACGATCATGAAAATATTATCAATCATTGGATAAAAAAAAAATAAAACCGGGGAATCTATGCTGTTTCAAATGCATATACTTTGAAAATTTTTAAATTACCTTACTTAAAAGAAATCAGAAAAGTTAATATTGCATATAAGAGAAAAAAGAAGGAAAAAAAAAAAAAATCCTCCTTTATGCAAAAGCATACATGGAATTCCCCCGTGTCTTACTGGTGAATGGTTATTTAAGACTCATTCCGTAGATTTTGTACCAGAAATGTAGTTTTCTCAAAATTCGTAGCGTGTTTGAGAAACTATGAACAATCTCGTCGTTCTTTAACAAACTGAAAACTGCATTTGAAAATTACTACCACTACGCTTCCTAAAATAAGCTATTCTCTGTTTTTTATTCTATCTTGTTAAAATTATTTATTTTTTATTTTGTAATAATTTCTTGATTTGTTCCAACTGTCACTTTATAGTTATATAACTAAGGTTAAAAAATTTATTACTTAAAACCTGTTTGTGTGTCTTGCTTTTTTGTTCATTTAATTTAATGAGTGCATGATTTTTTTTTAAATTCTAAAATAAAAATCCTTATTTCTATCAACTTTCAATTAACTATATATACCTATAAAATATAATTTATAAAAATTATTAATTATATTTACATGAAAAGATTTCGAGAACAAAGCACTAATATTTATTTTTCGATACGTTTCTGTTCTCGTACTTGTAAGTTTCATAATTTAACAAAGTTAAATAAATATAAGTTTCATATCTTCACAAAGACTGCGTTTTGTAAATAACGTTACAATTGAAAAATTGTTTAAATTTCTTAGATACAAATACATTTATATATATGTATTATAAAAAATACAAATAATTTCTAAAGGAATTAATCTTTTCTAAGTAATGATATCACTGAAAAGAAAATATAACGAACTAAAATGTACTGTTTTTTAACTTCAACTTAAAATAACATTACAGATATTTTTCTTATTATTAAACTTTAAATGGGACACTTTTATTGTTAAACTTTATACTTTATTTGTTTCTTCTTGCAAAGTCTGTTTACGAAATTTATTCATGCAGAGTCAGGGACGTCTTAAGGCATGGGCCAACTGAGTCCAGGGCCTCTCCTTTGAGTGGGCGTCGTCTCGTTCTCAACTTGAACTCAATAAGATCGTGATCAGAGTAATTTTATTCGTCAAATGTTATTCCCGGACATGATTGGCTCAAGACAATTACTTCTATATTAAATATTTCTATTTACAACGTTTGCTGAGATTCAGGGAAAATATTAGTTTATTTCTAAAGCAAAATATGTCCAATTTATATTGATAAAAATGCTTCTGTGGAAATACAGTCACAGACAACAGACACTCCTTTCAGCGACCTTTTATTTATTTGCACACGTGAGTTAAGGATCGCTCATGAATGGACAAGAGATACACTTAAGCCCCCAACAGAAGGGACAAAAATACATTCCATATCTTAAGACAGGCGTCAGGGCTAATAAAAGAGGGTTGAAATGACCCTGCAGTGATCTATAGTTCTAAATTAATAATTCCTTCTTTTAGATTTAATTTCTTTGAAACAGCAAAAGGTAATTATATTTTTTACTTTTGAATTGTATTTCTTTGAGATTAAAGGTAAAATACAAATATTTATATAGCATTACAAAAAGAAAATTAATATGTAATTGTATTTGTATTTAACAGAGAGTTAGTAAAAATAATATCCAGTTTAAAAAAATTCTGCTCTTTTTTGTAAATTTTATCTCTCTCTTTTTGAACAACATGAAATAATCTCTTAATTGCTTATAAAATTATATATAAATATTTCAATGGAACCTTTATAATATTTTTATATTGATTAATATGCATAAGTACACACTTCCTTCATTTTGAAAGCACTTTAATTTTTCAAAAGAATTTTCGATGTATATTGTAATTCAGAGAAATATTTTTATTTGCATCTAATATGGAAAGCGTTATTTTACTAGTTTTAAAATTCAAATGACTATCCTTTTTAATTTTTATTGCAACCCAAATAAAAAAGAACATTTATAAAACAAATATATTACATTATTCCAGATAATAATAATGTAATATAAATGTAGAAAAACAATCATATAACATGAATACAATTTGATAATTAGATAAATAAATAATTGACAATTAAGTAAATAATAATTTAATAATTAGATAAATAAATCTAGAGTACGATTTGATAATTAGATAAATAAATAATTGATAATTAAATAAATAATAATTTGAAAATTAGATAAATAAATATAGAGTACAATTTGATAATTAGGTAAATAAATCTAGAGTACGATTTGATAATTAGATAAATAAATTCCTGTACTATAATGTAATGTTATAAGAATAAACATCAAAAATGGAGAAATTCTCGTCCAGCACAGTACAAAATTAGAGATTTTTAGTGAATATAAGACCCCTCACTAGAAATTTTCTATTTGCGTGTGTATGTTTAATCAGACTTTTCTGCAGAAAATTGAAATTTATTATATATACTTTAATTTTAGTTCTTATACTTAAAAACCTATAATGTATTTATACATTATCACTTATTAATATTTTATTATTGTTTCAGCTATCGCTTTTGATTTAAACTGAAAATATAATAATAATCCAGAATAATGTAACATATTTTTTAGCCTTCATAAAATAGAAAGGGGGAGGGAAGACTTTATGCAAAATATTTACATTCCTTTTTCTGTACGGTAAACAATTATTAAAAAAGGATGATGCATTGAAGTTTAGATTTTGTAACTTGAGTATTCTTATTAAACTGTTTGAAGGTTTGAGTATTCTTATTAACTGTCAAAAAGGTTTTTGGTGCAATTTCTTATTGATATATATCACCACAAACTACTCTGAGTTGGTTTACACCTTTATTAAAATTCATATTTTTACAATAATTAATCACACTGTACACAAAATTCAGAATATTTCTTTTTCCGTACTCATTGAAAATATTTAATTAACACTATAGATCTTTAATAAAGGAAATGGTTTGATTAAAAAAAAAACGAAGTAGCCGAAACTGATTATACTCAAACAGGAAAGTGGACTACATGTTGAAACAGCGAGAAAAGCAGTTTCTTTGTAAAACTTGTACATGACGGGTAGTTTTTATGTACTAAAACGATAGGGACGGGCAATAAAAGAGGGGTCATAGAAACGGTGTTACGAAGTAGAACAATTGTTATCTTTAGTTTGGAACAAAATTAGCAGGAAATAAAATTATACATTTTTGATATTTGAAAAAATAATGATTGAGGGGTATTTGCAAATCTAGCACCGATTACTGTTGGGGAACATACAGAACCCTACTCTAAACTTTTGTAAAATGAGATGTTTCTAACACTGTGAAGTAATTTTCTTTCATCGTGATAGTGTGTCGGAACATAAAATCATCAGAAAATGAAACAAAATAAACACAAAATTGGAAGAATAAAAACATGAAAAAAGTGTTTATTTCAAAGTCAAGAAAATAATGAAAACTAAGAAAAAGAAAGCATATAATTTATCTTTAATGAAGAAACTATTTACCTTCGGTCATTACAACCACTATTGCATCTGTACTTCGCCGTTCTTTTGAATACCTCCATTCTCTTCTCAGAAGAGAGTGCTTTTTTTCTTTTTACAGTTTTGATTTCAATCAATAGGCCCCATAAATATACACTTAATTCGATTTGTACACAGTAGATATGTTCCCGAAGAATACGCGTGAAAAAATTCACTTATGAAAAGTATTGCACCTATGGAAAAATAGAAGATTACTTCTAGTCCTAAGAAATCAGCAAAAATAATACAACAAACCATGAATTTCCATGTTAGGATCTCAAAAATTTCATTTCATAACGATTGTACAGATATCATAAAAAAGTAAAATACCCTTTAACAAGGGAGAACAACGTGCCACTAATTCATGAACACAAAAATTAGGGAATATAATATAAGTTAGACAAAAAGATTTTATTTATTGTCATTTTCTGACAGCATACGTATACGTTTGCGTAAGACTGCAACATCATTGCTATCATTAGAAATGTCTTGGTTATTGTCTTCGTGCTACATTGGTGAAATTCTTTTTGTAATCTCTTGAACCTTTATGATAATAAGGATAAACCTTTTGTGGTGCCGATATTTCAATAGATTTAAGAACGAATAAATATGAAATAAAGATTTAAACACTGTTGTGTTACAAAGTTATAAAAGTACCTATTTAAAGACACCACAATTGCTTTCAAATTTCGCAATTGCTTCATTTTAATTATTCCATATTCCGGATAAGTCAGAATGAAACATTTTCAAAATGGAGTTGCGAAACGCAAAAGATCGAAGGAAAAGCAGGGATTTATTGATAAATTACCGAAACTCACCCAATTTCTCAATAATACAAATTCTATATCTCTCTCTACCACTATTTTCAGTACATCCAATAACGTACCTGTAGTTGAGGATCAGACTATTTAAGTTTTCGAGAAGGTACTATAAGACCTACTGAAATAAGTTCAATAACTGATGATGTTTCAAATGTTTTTATTGCAAGATCCAGAGCTGAGACCTTCATATATTGACAAGAATTTACAGTCTTACTGGATGAGAAAAGTCCGTCAGTTTGTTCCAACAAACATAATGATTTCGAAAAATCAGTACGTATATACAAGCCAAATGATAAAACTAAAATAAGATACCTGTCTACGATGTTGTTCAGAAAAGAGATACACAAGTGTGAGGTTGTAGACAGTGAATGGCTAGTATATTCTCCGTCACAAGGAAAAGTATACTGTTTCGTATGTATATTGTTTACATTTACCAATTCTATATTCAGCAGTAGCGGATTCAATGATTGGAAGCTTGCAAGTTCGGATATTTCACAGCATGAAAACGTACCTGAACACAGAAAGTGCATGATGAATTACCACAACCGATCACAATTATCTAGTCGCGTAGACATTATTACACAATTCAATACTGAACGTCATTATTGGAAAGAAGTTCTAAAGAGAATAGTGGCTGATAAAAAAAAAACCTGAAGGTTTAGTGAATAACGGAAATTATTTAGGTATTTTGAAACTTCTAAGTAAGTTTGATCCATTTTTAAATGAACATATTAAAAATTACCTCAATTCTGGAAAAGGTAATCCTTTTTATCTATCTGCTACAATTTGTGATGAATTCATTGAAGTCATGGCTTCAAAAATCTTGGAAACTATCGTCACTGAAATACAGAAAGCTAAGTATTATTATATTTCCCCAGATATGATTCATGCTAACCAACTAACTTGATTTTACGGTATGTCCAAAATGGTGCACCCATTGAGAGATTTTTGAAATTTATTAATGGACATACTGCAGAGTATCTGACGGATGTTGTGGTTTCGTTTTTGAAAAGTAACGACATATCCCTCAGTGATTGTAGAGGTCAATCATACGACGATGCCTCGAATATGTCTGGGAAATATTCAAGATTGCAAGCCTCCCAACTTCAAGAAAAAAATAAATATGCTATATACGGGCCATGTGCAGAACATTATTTGAATTTGATTGGCGTTCAAGCAGTAGAATGTAACTATAATATAACAATTTACTTTGTTTTGTTCAAAATTTTATAATTTTTTTCTAATCGTTAACCCATCGTTGGAATATACTAACATTAAATGTGAGCTGTGATAAAAATACAAATGCACTCAAAAACCTAAAGAAAACACGTTAGTCAGCACGCGCAGATGCGATTAAAGCTTTAAGCTCCAGATATTCAGAAATTGTCATGAGCCTGGATTGCTTAATTTATGAAGAATTACAGGCAATGGATACTCGACTTTTTGTTAGAAAATTAAAAATTTAGATGAATGAATTAGAAACTATTTTTTAACTATCCCTTGGAATGACATATTGATACACTTTGACAAAGTAAGACCATTTATCCAGAGTAAAAATATGGATTTGTCGAAAGGTGTAAAATTATTAAAATCGTTGATGTTATACATAAAAACCAAAAAAGACTCTTTTGACTATTATGAGTTAAAAGCCAAGGAAGTATCAAAGTGTTCACAAGCGTGTAAGAGAACGCCGTGTTAGGGTAATTTTCCTTGAAGGAAACAGAGACACTGACACAACGTTTGAAAACAGCCATAGCCAGAAATTTAAAATTGAAACCTTTTTACCAATAATCGACTACAATTTGAAATATACAAACACGTAGAAAAAACATGAGGAGCTTTTTGAAATGTTTGGATTTTTTGAAAATATTTCTAATTTGAATGAGATAGATATTAAAATAGTATATAAGAAAATATGAAAATTTTGAGAAAAAGATATTAATGGAGAAGAACTGAACTTGGAATGTCAACATTTCAAGTCATATATGATCACTGATGGCCAAAAACTTAAGAAAAAGCTAAGAGAAGAAATGGAAAAAGAAAGATTAATAAAAAATATAATTCTACAAATGTAGATGAAGAACAGTTTCTAGGGAAGGGGACTGCAATTGGGATCAACACACTCTATGCATACATGCATAATGAAAGACTATTCACAGAGTTAACCAATATTGAAATAATAATGAGAATTTTCTTATCAATGAAGATTGCTAACGCGAGTGGTGAGCGTTCATTTTCAAAACTCAAACCGGTCAAAAATGAATTGAGAAATCGTAAGATTCAATCACGTTTGAATAATTTAAGCCTGATGAGTATTGAAAATGAAATATTATTAACAATTGATTTTGAAGATTTGAATAATGATTTTGCAAATTTAAAAATGTATAGAAAACAAATATTCACATAAAACCTCATTTTATTATGTTTTGCTTTTATTGAACTGTACATGTATATACACCAAATTAACATAGATTAAGGGTCGCAGATGGGGCCTGTTTTATCATAAGGGCCCAGGGCTTCAAGAAGTCTTAAGACGTCCCTGTGAAGAGTCCTTGAAGAGAAAAAATAAAATTCATTTATTACATCCTTAAATGATTATCAAAAATGGGACTTACTTATAATTAATGCAGAAACAAATGTTCTTACAAATGTTGTATAACATTTCATGCTATAGATTTCTTAACTTTACGAGCTTTGTAGACATGAAAACACTAGATTCAATTAATGTTTGGAAATTCTATATTTAGTAATGTTACATTTTATGCTTCCAACTTTTATTTTTTGGAGAATTTGAAAGATTTTGTATCAATTAAATTTTTGCAAACCGCCATAAAAAAGAGAGCATTTATAAGAAACAGAATGAAATAAATCAAGTTTCTCAAAACTTCATGCAGAATCTGGCAGACAAATTTGATGCGATTATGCAATTTTTTTTATGTGGATAAGAATAGTAATATTATCAATTTGTAAGAATTGTAATATTATCTTGCATTATAATATTCCAGATAGGCAAGTAGTCTGGCCGTGAGCTCGTCGTTATCGATGTTTCGCTTCAATTTATGATCCAGTCTAGATACTCATAGCGTAGTGTTGCTGATACCCGTTAAATCTCTTAGGACTCAAAAAGTTATTAAAAAAGTATAGAAATTATGAAAATGGAGTAGTTTCATCTGACTTTTCCTGAATGAATTGTTATTACGTCTGTTTTCTCCAATGTCATCGTGTTACTTGTGCGATGTTAGTAAATAATAAATTATTGAGAATCTTCGGTAAACACGCGAAACACCCCCAATTTACCCCAGAAATCTTTCTCTATTTTCGGTCATCTTACTTGTCAACCAATTTTTGTCTTTTTTCAATTTTTTCATATCTAGACCACAGTTAAATCCTGTTTGGCACAGCATAGCCACATCAAGCTCTTGCACCAATAACCTTTACATTCACTCACTCACTGAGAATTCAATTTCAAACAATGCTTATTTTATTCGGAATAAAAATAATTTAAGAAAATTTACACCTTTTTTGAAAATTAAGTCACACTTCAAATCAACTCTGGGGCTATTAGTCACACGCAAGTTGAGCTTTCATCGAGCATCCAGGCCATGAGAGCGGCCTTCCAGCTCGTGTCATGATTCTAGTAGTGAAGACTTGACTATTGATGGCTTTTACACTTTCTGTTGGGTAGTATTAGGTAGATTAGCTGCTATTGGTTGAAGGTTAAAATAAAGAGTTCCTATTGGCTGTTGCTGTTCATACTGTTGATTTTTGGTGAAGTAGGGTTTTTGCTTGCCTGAGGTGGTAGGATATGAAAGTCCTTTTTCTTATTGGATGCAGGAGGGCGGAGAGGAGGTGTGCTATTGGCTGCCTGTGTTGGCTGCGAATACTAAAGAGGAGAGTGGGCGTGGACTACCGGTAAAGGCTATGCGGCTGTGGAGAAATAAGTTTTTTAAGAATAGTTAAGATCTATTTTAAATGCAACTTAGTTGAGTGGTTTTTTTGATGTTTAATAAAATTAAGGTGGTCGGTGTGTGTCTAAAAGGATGCTTCTGGGTCTTTTGGTACTTGGTAGAGGGATATATTCTTCTAAATTTATCATATTTTCATTTTCAGTGGAATGGAGGTTGTTGAAAAAGTTTATGGATGGTTTTTAAATGTATTCTTTGAAGGTGGAGATTCTTAAGGCTTTTCTAATATCATAATTTCTAGTGTACCAGTTTGCTTTTGTGATTAATCTTAGTGTGGAATTTTGGGATCGTTCTAGTATATCAATATTAGATTTGGTCGCATAAGTCCAAACTGGGCATCCATATGACATGATGGGACGCAGAATGGAGGTTTACAGAAGCAGCTTATTTCCTAATGTCATTTTTGAGTTCCGGCATATTAAGGGGTAAATTGCACATTTCATTTCGTACTCATAGAAAATATTTAATTAACACTGCTGATCATTAATTAACGAAATGATTTGATTAAAAAAATGAAGTAGCCGAAACTGATGATCCTCGAACAGGAAAGCGGACTACATATTGAAAC
This sequence comes from Nephila pilipes, assembly GCA_019974015.1. Lineage (NCBI taxonomy): Eukaryota > Metazoa > Arthropoda > Arachnida > Araneae > Nephilidae > Nephila > Nephila pilipes. The sequence goes on along the minus strand of BMAW01001589.1, from coordinate 4,853 downwards.
AGCGAGAAAAGCAGTTTCTTTGTAAAACTTGTACGTGACGGGTAGTTCCACCCCAGATGTGACTCATGATGATCAACTAACTTTTATTTTACGGTATGTCCAAAATGGTGCACCCATTGAGTAATTTTTGCAATTTATTAATATTAATGGACATAGTGCAGAGTATCTGACGGATGTTGTGGTTTCATTTTCGGAAAATAATAACATATCCCTTAGTGATTGTAGAGGTCAATCATATGACAATGCCTCGAATATGTCTGGGAAATATTCAGGATTGCAAGCCTCACAACTTCAAGAAAAAAATAAATATTCTATAAACGTAACCATATGCAGGACATTCTTTGAATTTAATTGGCATTCAAGCAGTAGAATGTAACTATAATGTAACAGTTTGCTTTGATTTTGTCCAAATATTTTTTTCTCATCGTCTACCAATCGTTGGAATATATTAACATTAAATTTGAGCTGTGATTGAAATGAAAAATACATCTGAATATATATGATAGAAATAAAAAAATTGTTAAAACCTATCAAAAACACATTGGTCAGCACGCGTAGATGCAATTAAAACTTTAAGCTCCGGATATTCAGAAATTGTCATGAGCCTGGAATGCTTAATTAATGATGAATTACAGACAGAGGATATTCAACTTTCTGTTAAAAAATTAAAAATTAAGATGAATGAATTAGAAACTACTTTTTTAATTATTTTTTGGAATGACTATTTTGACATGTATTGACAAAGTAAATCTATTTCTCCAGAGTAAGAATATGGATTTGTCGAAGGGTGCAAAATTATTAAAATCGTTAATGATATATATAAAAACCAAAAGAGACTCTTTTGACTATTATGATGGAAAAATCCCAGGAAGTATCCCTTATAAGGGAGTATCAAAGTGTTCACAAGCGTGTGAGACTACGCAGTATTAGGGTAACATTCCTTCAAGGAAATAGAGACACCAATACAGCGTTTGAAAACAGAAACAGTCAGAAATTTTTATTAAAAAAAAAAAAAAAAAACTTTTTACCAATAATCGCTTCTCTAATTTGCAATATTCAAACGCGTAATAAAAATATGAGGAGCTTTTTGAAATGTTGGATTTTTGAAAATATTTCTAATTTTCATGAGACTGAAATTAGAATAGCAAGGGAGAAAATATCAAAATTTTACGACAAAGAACGTTAATGGAGAGGAACTGAACTTAGAGTGTCAACATTTCAAGTCAT
>BMAW01001582.1:0-20269 GCA_019974015.1 Nephila pilipes | reverse complement strand
ATATATTTAATTCCACTAATGAGGGAGAAATGAATATCTGAACAATTCTTTCAGTGTGCTGTACATTTATCATTACTTCTTTTTCAGCTTATTTTGCAGTTTTTCCACACTATTTCATTGCAGTATTTTTCTTACCTCAATTATAACATCTTTTATTTAAAAATTTACATTTCCCTAAATTTTGATTAAACATACACATTTACAGCAGTGACTTTTTTTAAGTATAAATAAATTATTATAAAATAAAATAGAAATATTGCAAAACATACAAGAAGATACAGTCAAACCTATATAGTGAACAACTAAGGACCCAATAAAAAGTTCACTATTAGTGAAGATTCATATTATCCCATTTGGTTGAAACACTGATCAGGTAAGGAATTTTCTAAAAGTTGAAAATTGTAGATTACGATAAGGAAAATTTCTTAAATTTTGCTGATTGGTTGGCTCCCTCTACAATATATTTCATTATTTTACCTTAAATAGAAAATGTTTTCCTCTTTTTGGAATTGGTTATTTTACCAATTGTTTTCTGGATACTGTAGAGATGAAAAAAATGTCTTTTCAGTCTTAAAAGCTCAAACGGATATAAAAATAGCAATTGAAAACAGAAAGATAGGATCATCAGACGACACTTCTATGGTTCATTCCACTATTGATCTGATTTTCATAGGGTGGTTTGAAAAGTGAATTTTGTGTAGTGGACCAGTGGATTCCTAGAAAAGATGTGAAGGCTGATTATCAGTTAGAAGACCAGTGATTGGTTAACAGAAATGGTGGTGAGGGTGAAAGAGTGGGTTTGAAATATCAATATAGGAATACTGTATTTCAGGTTTCTAACATGTATGTGTAAAACTACCTTTGAAAAACTGGGAGGGAAATCTATGGAAGAGAAATTTCACTTCAATATAAGCAGATTTTCATTTTCTCAGTTCACTATAAATGATAGTTAAACAAGAATCCAGTTGGGATCAGTAAAATATTCACTATAACCAAAAGTTCACTACATCCCGAGTTCACTGTAACGATATTCAATTGTACTAAATTTTGATTCCTGATAATATACAAACTATATTCTCAATTGACAAAGAAAACTAAATGACTCCTCCCTTAATGTTGGCAAAAATTTAGGAAAAGATACAAATGAAATAGTCACTTTTTATGATGCTGAAAGAAAACTGATTACAGAGGATGCAAGAAAAATTAACACTCAATAGCTAAAAGAAAAATTATGACCATTTTTTGTGTTAAAAAGTGGAAACAATAATTTCTGAAATTAGGTTTTTCTAAAGGGACATAAAACATGTATGGAGAAATTTTAATTTTACAATAATTGCAAAATCAATTAATTAAACCTAAGACCACAACTCTATTTCTATCAAATGGACTTAAAAATTCAGTACAAAAAAAAATTATTGATAATTACTATGAGGAGTTTCAACAAAGCTTTTCAAAGCAAAATATTTTTTTCAACAACTGCATACTATATCAACAATCAAGAGATTGAAATTCACAGGCTTTTTCTAGGTTTCATATACTTTTGCAGCAGATGATTTGGGGTGTAATTTGCACGAAATGTAATGACACTTTTGAACAGAAGTATAAAATCAATTTCTAAGCAACATATTTGAATACATTTGTCAAACTAATTTTACATTACACTAGTGTGACTTATGATTTCATTTATTGCAGCATATGAAACTCTTGCTAAGTAGAATTCATCATCATATAATATTTTAAAAGCAAATCAGGCTAGAAAAAAAATGCACAAACATAGAAAAAGTAATTGTTATAGTCATACGCAAAATGACTTTACCAGGATTAAGAAGTTTATTTAAAATTAAATTTTTCATGCCATTATGTTTTCTTTAACAAATTGATTTTTGGAATGAAAAAAAAAAAAACTTATTCCCAGTAAAAACAATTTACATTACTTCATATTGAGATTTTTTTTTCCTTATAATATTTTTAATAGAGTAATCCTACAGTATTTGTAGAGTTAAATATCAATATTATACAAATACTCACAACTAATGAAAATTGTAAATCCAAAAATATACCTATACCTTCGCCTATAGGATCTGGAGGACCAAGGCTGCGACCAGGAAGCTTGTTTCCAGTCCAACCTCTTTCCAAAGGGCTGAGTTTAAAAGATTTACGTCCAACAGATTTGTCTCGCAACTCCAAAATACGTTTTTCTCTTGCCTCATCTCGGGGTAATTCTTGTTGTCTAATAATTTCTCTCCCTTGAACAATTGGGGCATTTAAACCTGGCCAAATCATGTTTTTCTTACCTTAAAGAAAAATATGAATTATGTATTGCAGAGAAAAAATACAACTATTGCTGTTGAAAAATAAAAATGAAATAAATTTTTTAAATATTATAACGACTCGCTTCTACAACAGCGCCAGAAGTTAAAATGCCTTACTAACTTGTCCAATTAAATGTCTTTTTGACTTAGTTGGTAAGAGCAGACAAAAAGCAACCAACTTTCCTTCGGACCCACTGGTCTAGGGTTCAAAATGCCACTGCCGCTACACGACCGCCACTGTGGTGACTCAGGACGTGATCACTAGAAGGCAGCAAAGCCTATACCTACTGATTGCATATGCCTCCAATGCAAAAAACACTTGCCTCTGTATCTAACTAAAACAAATGCATAAAAATCACAACTAGTGATATTCCAGCTTTGACGCACGTGTCGATGAGAACAGTCAATGGTTCAAAAACATAAAACAGTTCCCAGCCAAAAAAAAAAAAAAAAAAAAAAACTCAAATCAACAAGGAGGGGTTGTTCATCAATTGCAGTAATGGATGAAAAAATAAGCAACCTTCTCTTCAAATACCAATGTTTCTCTTCGTATCATCATGATGATACTGGAGGGGAAGTGAGTGGCGACTCCCCTCTACAACAGTGCCAGAAGTTAAAATGCCTTACTAACTAGCCTGATTAGATGTCTTTTGGCCTAGTTGGTTACGACATGACAAAAAGCAGTCAACTTTCCTTCCGACCCACTGATCCAGGGTTCGAAACAACACTTTTGGATCATGATTGCCGCAATATTAATCTAGTCTCAACACAAATTATTAAAGCTGTAACATAAAGTAAACATAAACAAAATTAAGAAATAATCCTCCATAATGTAAAATATAAACTCCACTGTATTTCCACTATGTTCTTCTCTTATCAAATGCGATTTATTTTATTATGAAATACTTTTATATTTCACTGCAAATGCAATACTTTTATATTTCACTGTAAATGCAGTCTCAAGAAAAAGCTCCTCCATACAAATAGAATCAATTTGACTAATTGAACATTTATAAATGTCACACTTAGAAGAACCATATTGGTTATTAGTAAATGACCTCGTAATTTTGAACCTTGGTCAAGTGACAAGAAAAATATATCCTTAGATATTGTTGCATCGTATACAATCACTTACTTTCACTTACAAAAGAAGGTCTAAATGATGACGCAGGTACTCTAAAATGAAATAATTTAATTTACAACCAGTTATTTATAATATACAATAAAAATTTAAAATTTGTAAAGAAATACACTTATATACTCTATAACAAATAGCACTCAAAAATTACAGAGTTCTTCAAGTTCTATCTTCTTCAAAGTTTAATCATATTGGATTTCTTGACCAACTCTATGGCTCATTGTAGAGAAGTTGTCAGCTTTTTACATTCTGGTGAAAAGAGGGTTCAAACTTCAAGAAGTTTCACCTTATCTCAAGAACCAAGATTGAGTCTAAAAAAACTTCAAGATTCCCAAACAAGCGTTTGGCACCAAATCACCAAATACATTGCCAAGTCACCAGAAATGTCACCAAGCTCCCAACCATCACAACAATAATCATAAATTTATAACAATTTTTTAAGTTTATATATATATATATATCACAGAATATCTTTTAAATGACAAATTTTTTTTTCTCAATAAACTTACCAAAACCAATGACTTGTCCTCTATTTAAATCCCGCTGTCTTGTTCTTCCAGTCGCTCGTCCCCTTCCTTTTTTGCGTCCAGCTGGACTCACACTTGTAACACCTTTCCATAGCTGCTCAGCAGTAACTGTAATAATATTTTTACATTTATGAAATTTTATTTAAACAAGAAAGCTAACTTATTAGATTATAAGTATAATATCGAAATTCTGGAATAAATTTTCACATACACAAATAACTGCCAACTTTAAATGGTTAAAAATTAATAATGTTAAAGTAAATAAAAAGGGTCATAATTGCTTTAAAAAAATTGCTTGGTAAAGCAAGACCCTGCCTATGACTTTAAAGTGCCCATTTTTCAAACACATATATAAACTCTTAACAACCTATAATGAATATTAATTTTTTCAGTAACATACATGTTATGAAATATAAGATGTTTAACCTCGTTCATACATCTAAAATTACTTATATCTGCATGCAATTGTTACTTTTTTTCTCCTTTTTTGCACTTAAAATGTATGTCACTGTTTTAAAATATTTATTTATATGATAATAAATGAAACTTTAAGGATAATTGTAAATAATTCACTGGATTTACTAGATTTAAATTTATTTATATTTATCAATTTACTTTTAAATTGAATGAATATAAATCAAGAAATATTTACAAAAATTCCTTTCCAGTTACAAACTGCATATTTGTACAATGAATTTGAAATATTTTTATAAGATTTTATCATTTTTTTTTAAATTTGAGCAGTTTGTTATAAAATTTCCTTATTTTTAAATTTATAATGATACATTAATTATATGTTTCCTTAAATTACCCCATATTAACGGAGTACTATTCCTTCATTTTACATTGAAACAGCTGTAAAATGCTACAAGGAAAACAGTACACTACTAAGAAATTGAAATGATTTTAAAAGGTTTATGCCCTCAAATATACTTTTCAATTCTCTAAAATCAAAGACTTATAAACTTAAGTTTATTTAGTTTTTAAAACTATTTTCAAATATACTCAATTTAATTTTTAATATAATTATCTTATTGTTTCACAAAAATTGAATTTTATGAAATTTCTATCTTAACTATACTTTTCAAAATCTTTCTATACCAGTAACAATTTTATTCACTAATTTCAGTTAATTTCTATCTTTATGAAATTTCCTGTAATTCTCCTGTTAATAATTTGTCTTTCAAACTAATCACACATACTCTCCAAGACAATTTTTAAAGTTTGAAAACTAACTTTAATAATTAACCACAATTAAAAATATCCTTTAATCATACACTTTGAATTCTATATATAATTTAATTTTCATAATCTTATACTACATTACTATGGGTTAAAAGCATAATTTTAGAAATATATATGAAATTTTGTGCATGTAATTAACATGAAATTTTGTCAGTCTTGTCATCATATAATACAAAAAAAGTGTACATATAGATAGTCAAGTGACAAAATTTATGTGAAGAAAAATATTGAAAATATTTCTATGAATAGAAATATCTTTTTATTATTATTTATTCTCCATATTACTAATCGATTAATTAAGTTGAAAATAAGTTATACTCATGAAATATATAACTAAAAAAATGATAAAGGAGAGAAAAAATTTGTAGAAAAAAAATCTATATGTACTTTAGGAAATTTAAGTTTCTAGGAAATCATTAAGAGCTAATAAAAAAAAATTCAGGATTTTATACAGGTACTTTAACAAATGCATTAAATTTACATACAGTAGTACCTTGAGATAAGAGTATTCCAATATAATTTTTTAGGATAAGAGTTGTCACTAGGTTCTTTATGACTGCTTAAGTGACAGACATCACAACCACCACTTCACTAAAATTCCTGAATATTTGGCATCATTCATTTCACAAGCTTGTCTCAACACAGAAATAATTCTGTCATGTTGAATTCTAATTTTTGCAAGTTCATTTACTTCCAGTTATTTTTTTGAGCCCATATAACTATGAGTTCAAAGACTGTGGTATAAAAATTGAAAAGAAACATCTTGAGAAAGTTAAAACTGGTTATGTATAGTGGTCCTATATAAATTCAGTTCAAAAATATTCTAAAAAGAAGGAAGAAATAAAGCTTGTTGGACAGATTTCTACTGAAATGCCCTGCAATTGAATATGATGCACATGGGGGAAAAATTAAGTTGAGCAAAAGTGAAGGAAATGGGAAAATACCATGTACTTATTGGCTTTGCCTCAATATCTATTTCTTTAAATTAACTTTTATATATATGTATTTAATTTTATTTTGCTTAAATACAATGTTTCAATTCTAAATACATTATAAAAAAAATGTAGCAGTTTCTTTGGGGCTGGAATGAACTAATATTATTTTATTCCGTATCAATTGCAAAAACCAATTTGAGATACAAGTATTTTGATCATGAACGCTGTCCTAGAACAAATTACACTTGTACCTCAAGATATTACTCTGTTGGTTTAAATCCCACTGGTTAGGTTGAGGTTAAACCAAATCCACAAGACAATCCAAGGAAATTTAACATGTATCAGTCCTTTATATAATGAGGTTTAAATGGAATAAGATTCAAAACAACAGATCGATTAAACCACCACCAGCTAAGAGCTCAATGCAATGATCACTCAGCTAATACAGCTGCAGGTACCATTTATATATATGTATAAGAAATTTTCTGCCATTCTTGTCATCACTAATTTCAATGCTTTCCTTTAAATAAATCATGTCTATAAATTTTATGTTATAAAAAATGCCGCAAATGTTCTGTTGGATTTAGATACAGCTACTTTAAAGATATCTACAGTTGTTTTGGAGAATTATACTTAATAGCACAACTTTTGCAACATGAATATTGTACATTATCTTACTGAAAGTAATAATGGTAAGATGCTCATAACTTTATAGCACTTTGTTTATAAAATGCCTAAATATGTTTAAATAATACATTATATTTATTAAGAAATTTTAACTTTCCCATTCAATTAATACTCAAATAATCTCTACTCTATCATACCATCATCACAATCTACACAGTTCAAATAAGATTTCAATCTTGCTTAAAGTTTGGTCTGGGACAAACAATTAGCCTTTTTATGCCAAAAATGTAAAATCTAATTCTATTAAAAAATGCATTACCACAATTTCTTGAAATAATTTGTTATTTTTAAATTATTCAAAAAGAAATTTTTTCGAAAATCATGATTCCAAATTCATTCACTAAAGAAATGTGGGATATAACTTGATAAAGTCAGGCATGATAATTTAATTTCTTCAATAATTTTAAAATATCAGCACTAAAGTGTTTTGAAATTCTACATTATTTTTCAAAAAATTGAGAAACACAAAAACAAAATTCAGACTCATAAGTTAGATTAGATTCAACAATATGTTCATCTCTACATCTATGGTAATGAAAGTTCACATGGTGACTTTGGTGTAATCAATTTGGTATTACTCATTAATAGTATCAAAGTTTTAAGCATTTGATTTTTTTTCTTGCAAAGATTTATTTTTATTCTATGGATCAAATTTCTTAAACATAAATGAATTTTCTATCACATTGAATTCATATTGTTACTAATAAGTATTAAATATAAAATTTATATAAAACAGCAACATATACAATACTCTGCCAATTTCATTGTTTTGATTTAAGATGTGTCATTACATGTTATGAATACATAGAATATTTTTATTAAATATGCAGCAATTAAAAAAATTATACAATAGTTTTAAAACACAACTTATTCTGTTCATACTAATTCATTACTAATAGTATAACATTTTAAAATTTACTTTAGTTTTATTAATTATTTACAGATGTTTTTTTATAATATAAATGTACACATTAAGCAAACAATAGACAAATGTTTTTTGGAAGTGCATATTCTTAATTGCCACAAAATATTTTCACTATCTAAGAGCTGAATCCAAGAAGCGAAGAACAAAAATTATCTCAGTTTATATATCCATATCAAATGGTTTCACTAGTTCTTGATACGTAAATATGTGTAACAAGTTTTAAATAATATCAAACTCATTTTAAAACAACAACAGAAAATTTCGAAATAAGTTACATAACAAAAGACGTATCTAAAAAGATGAATAAGTAATACTGTACAGCAGTTCTAAGAGAAAAATCTTAATCTCCCAAACTTATAACTAATGAATAATACTTCTCAATAAATTTCTTTGGAAAATCATGATAATTACTTCTGGATAAGAATGTATGACTGAATCGTAAACTGGTTACGATAGGTAAGTAAACTTCTAGCTTTTTATTTGCAACATTTGATGAATTCGAAACAGAGCTTGATAAATCTGAAAATAAAATTATTGTAGGTTAATGTGAGAACAACTGTTATGTGATCTGAAGCAAAATTTAATAAGTTGTTACAAAATGCAAAAACAAAGCAATGCCATAAACAAAATTATTCATACAACGAAATGATCCAAGAACTGTTAAATTATTAAAATGCTTGCATAAATTTTGAACGGCAAATCTATACGCCGCCATGTGTGATCACATTAATATAACAACATACATACTTGATTGATTGTTTCATTTGTTGGATATAGATCAGCAAAGGCTATAATCTCGTATTTCATTCAGTAGATGTCGAAGAACTTAAATTTCAGCAGTATTATTCTGAACACTTGTTTATTAGCGTCTATTATTTCTAAAAGTTTTTTAAAGGTAATAGGGTGTTATGGATTTATCTTGAGTGTATTCCAGAGATGATTTCTTCGGGAGCAATATTTGTTACAATGTAAAAGAATATGTTTCAAATAGTTGATATGGTTACATGTGCTACAAATTGCATTATCCAGTAGATAGAATTTGTGTAAAAGCCCAAGAGTTATGATCGTTTTACTGATGATTCGAGCGATCCCCCAACTGTTGACATTTCGGATATCAATGTCGCTCGGGCAGTCCAGATGCATGAGTGTCATAGTTGGTAGCTTGACCAACAAACGTTAAAGAAGTCCGAGGAAAGTGGATATGTCACAGACGTTACAGTACTTAACCCTTTCAGGGGTGGTGGTATATTCTTATACCACATATTTAGCACCCTAAGAATCTCCATAAAATACCCTCCCCCCCACACAGTTATCTTCAAATGGTAGCTTATAGTGTTATTTACTTAAATTAGATGGCACAACCATGCAGAATGATTATAAAAATTATAGCTTTGAATCTGATGAAAGCTCCTAACAAGTGGTTGTTTATCACTTACAGAAATGTTTCTGGAATGAATTGAAAAATTTAATCTCATCAGCTAACCAATCTACATGTTTGTAACTTTATGTAAATATTGCTAATTACTCAAAACAAAATATATAAAGTGCTCATTTCATACTTCAAATTATATGTTATAAAATTTATACCGCCACCCACACAGAGGGTTAGAGAGCAACAGATGGTAGCATTAAAATTTTCGAATCAGACTGATATGTGACGATTCACTTTATTTCAGTGAAATATAGAGGTCTTAAATATGTGTTAAAGTGCCAGTTAGGTAAAAATCAGACTTATTCTGTGAAAAAAATAAATTTAAATCAGGAAAAGAAGTTCTATTTTAAAGTTTTGCAAAGAACAAATTTAGCCACCTACGGTGCGCATTTCTTATAATTATTATTAAATTACTCAGTTAAATAAGATAGTTAAAAGTAAACGTTGAAATTTAGAGAAATGAATAATAGTAAACTTATCCTATATTAAAATTAAAGGAAACGATAATTTATTAAATTGAATATGGTTAAGATAAATGTAATTAAAATTAAAACGAAAGATAAATTAAAAAATTAAATATGTATATTAGCTACATGCAATTTAAATTAAAGCAAACGAAAAATTATCAAATTGAGTATATTTAAGATAAATGTATTTAAAATTGAAACAAACGATAAAATATTAAATTTAATATATATCAGCTATATTCAATTAGAATTAAAACAAATGAAAAAATATTAAATTCAATATATTTCAGATAAATGAAATTAAAATTAAAACAAACGAAAAATTACCGAGTTGAATATATTTGAGGTAAATGTAATTGAAAATGAAGCAAACGATAAAAAATTGAAAAGTGATGTGGTATGCCAAAACCCTTCACCTAAAACAATAGCCCCTTAGATAGCTAATAAAAAATTATCAACGCTGTTGTTATGAAGAAGAGTGTTTTTTGTAAGTGAATGGCGCTGCCTGCAACCACGTCTGTATAACTGTAACTGTGACGTTACTGCGTGACGTCATTTTATAAACTTGTAAATAGAATGAAGCAATGGCGATGGTGTGCTCGGTGGTTGCTCTGAATAAATAAGATTTACTTTACTAGTTGAAGTCTGAATTATTTCCAACAGCATCGGGTAGATGCAGCTCGCGGAATTCAGAGTGGATATTTGTTTCTTACATATTTGTGGTACCCTCGGCGGGAGGAATGTTAGTGTTAGCGCCCACCTTCATTCCGAGGAAAATCCTGCACGACGAACTGAACACTGAAACCATCCCTGAACTTATTCAAAAACTTGCATCTAATTTCTACAACTCGTTGGAAAACCACGAAAATCCTACTATAAATTCTCTGTCTAGCACAACTACTCATTTGGGAACCCGAAAACCCCCAGCATCATCTCAATATATCCAACCTCTTTTTTAATCATATTCTATCTTCTAGAGTCACTTAAAACCAACAGATGGCGCTGGACAAGGTACCAACACCACTCCGATAGATGATCAACTTAGCTCCGTCCAACTGCTTTCCCATTGGACGAGACCTCCTCCACCCAACTTCACCCTCTCCTTCTACACCAGAACGAAGCCAGCGAGTACTGAAGAACTACGGTTCTGCAGATACACTAAAGCTGTCACTCTTAGCACATAGAGCCTGCGAAGTTCCATATTTTTGGACACATAAAGCAGTCACTCTCAGCACAAAGACGGCGAGCAAAAGAGGAGCTTTTTAGCTCCTCTGATGCGCTAAAGCCGTCACTTCTTGCACTCCAACCCGCTTCTAGCGGTCACTCCTCGAGACCAGCGAGCAACCGATTTATTCGGAGGCACAAAAGCTGTTTTCTCCATCCCAGCACTAAGGCCGGCGAGTGCCCAATGTTCCCGTTGGGTGCGACAAAAGCCGTAACCATAAATACACTCCTCGACTGACTGATGGTGCTTCGCTTCTCACTTCACTTACTTCACACACCTGCGACGGAACTTCCTTGCTTCCTCCCGGTCGGCAGGTCCGACTCTCATCGGACCAACCCATGCCGCAACCATCGCACTCCCTACGCGGGTTACCCTGGTCGAGGCTCATGCTCTCGCTAGGCCTAACCTGCTAAATCCGATGCTCCTGCTGCTCTTAAAGTAGCACTTCTATTGGACGCTCTGCGTCCCCCCCTTTACTTCATAACAGAGAAAAATATTCCCTTAGTAGGGATTGGAACTCTATCAAATATTAGGCCCGCCCTCGGCGGGACGGTTGCTGATTTGGAGGTGATTTGAAAACAAAACTGATCCACTGAAACCGAAACTGAACTACTGGACCTGAATTTTGAATTCTCTGAACTGTATAATGGATCTGAATGCTTTGAAGGCCCAAAGGAAAGGGCTGAGGACAGCATTTTCTCTTAGCTTTAAAAAGATTGAAATTGAACTTATGAAAGAACCGATAGATTTGAATTTACTGTCGATTTTGAAGGTGCAAATTATAGATAAATTCGAAAGACTCGACTCTTGTCAGAATCAAGTTTCCGCACAATTCTTGAATATGGAAGAAGCCGAGCAGCTCTATTTGAATGATGTGGAAGAAGCGGAATGCTATCGTGACCGATATATCGAAATTTGTTCCCGAGTGGATTCGAAATCACAAGAAGCTGCTATTCCTACCGAAACTGAAAAGCGAAGTTTCAAATTGCCTAAAATTGAATTGAAGAAATTTAGCGGCGAAGCTAAAGACTTTTTGGCTTTCTGGAGTCAATTCCAGAAAATTCATAATGATAAAAGTATTGCAGATGAAGATAAGATGCAATACTTATTGCAGTCTGTTGAACCGAAATCGAAAGCAGAAAGATTAGTTTTAAGTTTTCCTACCACGGCGGATAACTATCCTAAGGCCATTCAACAACTAAAGGAGAGATATGGCCGTGAGGACTTGCTCGTACAGATTTACGTTCGAGAACTTTTGAGTTTAGTTATGAAGAATGCTATTGCTGGCAGAACGAAAACGGATTTGCCCTCCTTGTACGACGAACTCGAACGTAAATTGCGGTCATTAGAGAGTCTCGGACGAACCCAAGAGAAGTATGGAGAGTTTTTAATGCCTTTAGTGGAATCCTGTTTACCTGAGGAAACCCTGATGGCTTGTGAAAGAAAACGTAGCAGTGAAACGGACGCCAAAGGATCGCGTTCTTTAGAACATTTAATGACTTTCCTTCGCCTAGAAGTCCAAGGGGACGAGATGGTACAGCTGGCCAAATCTGGGTTCGGAACTAATATTCGAAAGAAGGATCCCCCAACTTAAAGGATTAAACCTAATGATTTAATGACTGCATCAGCCCTGGTAAGTTCCGAAAATTCTGCAGGTAAGAAGAGTAACAATTGTATTTTTTGTGATAAATTTCATCCAAGTGAAAAATGTTATACTGCTAGAAAAATGTCTATGATTGCAAAACGACAATTATTATTAAGAAAAGGTGCTTGTTTTATATGTTTTAAAACAGGTCATTTGAGTAAAAATTGTGAAGTTAGAAATAATATTAATTGTTCTAAATGTAACTATTCTCATTTTGAAATTATGTGCCCTAAATTGGATAAAAATTGTGATCAAAAGTGTTCCGTAAAAACTGAGAATTCTCTATCTAATAGCAACAGAAACGAAAGTATTTATTTTCAAACTCTCTGCGTTTTCATACGGGTCAAAGGTCGGGAAAAAAGAATTCGAGTTCTCATTGATTCCGCTTGTGAAAATAGCTATATCAGCGAGAGCGTAATGAATAGTTTGAAGGTCACTCCGCTCAGAGAGGAAACTATAATTCATTCTCTCTTCGGGGGGAATGAAACGAAACCTAAACATCACAGGGTGTTCTCTATTGAGGTGAGTGATTTAGAGCGCTCTTATGTATGTAGTTTTGAAGTGCTTTCGGAAAAGAAAATATGTGGATTTATTTCTAAAATGGAGGATAAGCGTATTCTAAATGAGTTGAAAAATAAAGGAATTATTTTATGAATCCGAGTTGCAAAGAAACCGAAATAGGGCTATTGATTGGGGCTGATAATATTGGTAAATTATTAACTGGGAATTTAAATGAGTTAGATTCTGGATTAACGGCTATTGAAACTAAACTAGGATGGACAGTAATCGGAAAATTAAATTCGAATGTTAAAAATACTATGTTAACGACATCGTCGTTGCATGTGAGGAATGTTAGTGTTAAAGAATTATGGGAACTAGATGTTTTAGGAATAACTGATCCCTTCCTTAATGAAAACGCGAAAGACAATTTTGATTTAACCGATTTTAAGAATAAAATGAAAATTCTTCCCGATGGGAGATTTGAAGTTACGCTCCCGTGGAAATGTAATACTACGAATTTGCCCATTAACAAAGAGCTAACGTGGAAGAGGCATTTACGAATGACGAATAACTTAAAAAACGGTAAATTTTTTGATGATTATAAAAAGGTATTTAGGGAATGGGAAAATTTGAATATAATTGAACGAGTGCCGGAAGCAGAATTGAACAATGATAGTCATTATTTGCCTCATAGGCCTGTGATTAAATTAGGTAGTGCGACTTCCAAAATACGACCTGTATTTGACGCTTCCGCGTGTGAAAAGGGAAAACCTTCGTTAAATGATTGTTTATGTAAAGGTGTAAACCTTATTGAGCTCATACCGGACATTTTAGATCGTTTCAGAAACTATCCTATCGGAATAGTGGCCGATATTGAGAAGGCTTTTTTGATGCTATCTGTTGCGCCTAAGGATAGAGACTATCTCAGATTTTTTTTCCCATGCAATGAAAACCAATTAGTTTACAGGCATTGTCGCGTTGTATTTGGAGTGTCTTCCAGTCCTTACTTATTGAATGCGTCTATTATGCATCTTTTGAAAACTGCAGTCCTGAATTTAAAGAAGTTGCACAAAAATTAAAATCTTCCTTTTATGTAGATAATTGTGTAGCTGGTGTTTTCAATGCTGATGAAATAGAGAGATTTATTGATCAGACTAAATTAATTATGTCAGAAAGATGTTTTAATTTACGTAATTTTGAGGGCAATGTGGCTAGTAGAAGTATTGGTAAGCACTCAGGCGATACTTTTATTTTGGGTATCATCTGGGACTTGGATAATGATAATTTGAAATGTTGCACGAATTTAGATACCTTAACGTGCGAAACGAAAATCACAAAGCGATTAGTTTTGTCCGTGGTGCAGAGGGTTTTCGATCCCATTGGGATGTTGACGCCGTCTACATTGCTCCCCAAATTGCTATTACAGGATCTATGGAGGATGAAAATTGCATGGGATCAGGAGCTACCTAAAAATGTTGCAAGTAAATTTTTGAAGTGGTTTAATGAAATTCAAATTTTGAAATATATAACTATTCTACGTTACATGAAAATTGATTCTTTCTCTGAATTGCATGTATTTGTAGATGCAAGCAAGGGGTCATATGCGGGATGCGTCTTTGCTAGATCAATAGTGGATTCAAAAGTTAGTATAATTCTCGTTAGAGCGAAGGCTAGAGTCGCCCCACTCAACCCTATGAGTATACCACGTTTAGAGCTAATGGCTTGTTGTGTGGGTGCTCGACTTGTAAATTCTATTTTGAAGGCGCTTAATATGCCTGATTTGAAAGTTACTCTTTGGTCCGATTCCACTACAGCACTTTGGTGGATTAAGGAACATGGAAACTGGTCAGTTTTTGTGGCCAACAGGGTAAAGGAAATTAGACAATTGACTGAAATTCAATCATGGAAGTATGTCCCTGGAAACATGAATATCGCTGATTTGCTATCTCGTGGTTGTTCTCCACGACAAATGCTTAGTTCTAAATGGTGGGAGGGACCTTCCTGGTTGAAACAAAATTCGGAACATTGGCCAGATGGGGAAATCAATTGCGAGCCCCAGGAAGTCAATGTAGAGAGAAAGAAACCTAAAAATGCGATGGTCGATCTGGCAGAGGACGCACCCCCCTTGCTTCTGTGTAATGTGTCTGATTATGATAAAATGTTAAGAATATTTGCGTGGATTTTCAGATTTGTAAATAATTGTAGAAAAGACAGTAACAGATGTAAGGAACTTGAACTTTCTGTTGCTGAAATTGAAAATTCGGAGAAACGATTGATACATATAACTCAGACATATTATTTACCGGATATTGAATTTTTAAAGTTTGTTACCTTTATTGATGTGGATAATATTTTAAGAATTAAATCTAAAATAACAGAACGTGAAGATGAAAGTTCTTTCTTGTATCCTATATTGTTACCTAATAAATGTAAATTTACAGAACTTTTAATCAGATCTATACACAAGAAGAACTGTCATGCTGGAATCCAAATAATGCAATCATTAATTAGAGAAAGGTTCTGGATTATCAGAGCTAGAAAAACTATTAAGAGTGTTTTAAATAAATGTGTTATATGTGCTCGTTTTAAAGTTAAATCATTGTCAAGCGGACCATCACCTTTACCACCAGACCGAGTAACTGATTGTGCGATATTTGAAATGGTAGGAATTGTGACCTCTATTTTTAAAAAGCTGGGCCTCTATTTTTAAAAAGTGGCGAAAAGGTATGGATTACATTATTTACTTGCGCAGTCTATCGCGCCCTCCATCTTGAATTAGTAAACTCTTTGTCCTCTGATGCCTTTTTGCTTGCCCGTAGACGTTTCATTGCCAGACGTGGGAGGCCCAGGATAATTTACTGTGACAACGGAACCAATTTTCGAGGTGCTTTTAATGACCTTTCAAAATTGGATTGGCATAAAATATCGAGAGAAACATCAACTCAAAAAATAGTTTGGAAATTTATACCACCCACCGCAGCATGGTGGGGAGGCTGGTGGGAAAGTTTGGTTCGCCTTATTAAAGAATTGTTAAGACGTACTCTTGGAAAATCAGTACTAACCTATGAAGAATTGTCAACAGTGATTTGTGATTGTGAATTTTTAATCAATAGTAGACCTTTAACTTATGTTTCTGAAAATACACAGGAATTGATTCCTCTTACTCCTGCAATGTTTTTAATAGAGAATCGTTGTTCAAGTACTACAGATATTGACGAATTAAATTCGCGAGACTTTAGAAAAAGAATGAAATACAGAATTAAATTTTTAAGTGATTTAAGGCAACGATTCAGAAAAGAATATCTGAGTTAATACAGAAACAGAATGATAATCCGGTGCGTGAATCCCGAGTTTGTGAAGTGGTCTTAATTGGGGACGATAATAAGAAGCGTTTGTTTTGGTCTATAGCTAAAATTATAGAGTTAATTCCTGGTCGAGACGGGGAGATTCGCACAGTTCGACTTAAAACTCAACATGGCTCAGTAATACGCCCGGTGCAACGTATCTTCCCTTTGGAAATACAAGCGATTGCAAATAACGATAAGGAGTTAAAAGGGGAATCGATTTCTGTTAAATGTGCTAAACCTGAAAATGTCTTGAATATTAATGATGTAATTGTAAAGAAATATACTTCTTCTGGAAGATTAGTTAAAGAACCAAAGAGACTTGATCTGTTGAATTATGATTGTTATAGGTTTGAGACTCTCCCCAAGTCTCAAAGGGGGGGAGTATAGGTTGTGAAGAAGAGTGTTTTTTGTAAGTGAGTGGCGCTGCCTGCCACCACGTCTGTATAACTGTAACTGTGACGTTACTGCGTGACGTCATTTTATAGACTTGTAAATAGAATGAAGCAATGGCGAAGGTGTGCTCGGTGGTTGCTCTGAATAAATATGATTTACTTTACTAGTTGAAGTCTGAATTATTTCCAACAGCATCCAGCATCGGGTAGATGCAGCTCGCGGAATTCAGAGTGGATATTTGTTTCTTACACTGTGCATGCTCACGAAAAGACAACAAACCAAAGCTCGGGGGAGGGAGGGCAGGAGAAGGATTTCTCAAAACCTAAACTATTGCAAAAAATCTAACAAAGCAGAGACAGAGGGAAAGTCTTCAGAGGCGTCCAAGACAGAACTGGCTGGAGACAGCCGATTAGGGACTTGTTGGTGACAGATATGAGACTTGCAAACGATAATTGATGCATAGTGTTAGCATGAAATAAAAGTAGACGATAAGTTGCCGACAATTGAGGGATGACAGTAGGGGTTCATTGCTTCTAACGTTGAACTTTATCAAAGAATCTATGTAAACTAAGATCTAAATCATTGAAAAAGGTGTTATAAAAGATACAATACAGCAAAAAGTTACCCGGTTCGTAAGAGGAACAGAGCCCTCAGCGTACAACCCATAAATACTTCAGAATAAGGAGGGCTGAACTATTATTTTTGACACATTTATCCACCACATATGTGAGAGGATATGTTTCAAATGCGAACAATTACCATGGTCTGCTGGTTTTTGAACTCTTGCGGATCTACGTTTACTCTTAATTTTATTTATAGTAGCCTTATAACCTAGTTTTAATTAATTTTTTAAATATATATATTTCTAAAAATTATTTTTAAACAGAATGCCGCGTACTGACTTTAGATTGAAAAAAAAAACATGTCTGGTTTAAATAGCCAGAGCTGGTGTTAGCCCAGGGCTACAACTTCAAACTCATACTAAAATCAATGCAACACTACCGTCACATCCTGGAGAAATGGCTTACACACTGGAGAATAGCTGTAAATGTTGTCAAATCACAAGTAATACTCTTCCACAAAGGAAGACAAAATCCTCACACCATCTACATCTCTTCGACGAAGAAATTATTTGGGAATAGGCGGATAAATATCTGGGTGTGCTCATCGATCAAAAATTGATTTATTTCCAAAACATAAAACACTTTAAAGATTAATTCTGAAATAAGATCCACCTCAGTATTTCTCTTATTGGCAGATACTCACCACTTTCACTCAAAACTAAAGTCCTACTCTATAAGCAGATTTCATGCCTAGTTAATACCTACGTCTCCCCTGTTTGGGGGGCTGCAGCTCCGACCCACCTGAAGCACATACAAACATTACAAAACAAAATACTTAGAATCATGACAAACTCTCCTTGGTACGTCAGAAATTCCGTAATACCCAATGGCCTGCAAATTGAACTAATTGATAGTTTTATCACCAAGCTTTCGAGAAGTACATTCATATCCATTGAAAATCCTTAAAATCCCCTGCTCAAAACTCAAACCATATTCACGGATGTAAATAATAAGCAAAAATATGCATACAAAACCACCAAATGGCTTCAGCTACTTAAACGTCCATAATACCACCCAAGATTAACTTCAAATCTTCATTGACATTGAACTCTACAAACGAACAAAATAGCACTTCCCTCCACTCTGAAGAGGTAAAGGGAATGGTTGCAACAATTGCTGCGAACAGTCTTGCCGTTTTGCCCCCCCCCCTCAACCTAATAACTTAATCCTAATAGCCTATTTAACTTCAAATAATTTTCTAATTGTTCTTTAAAGCTTTTCATAAATACTGAGCCGAAGCGGCTAACTCACTGGCGCTCGTTTGCCATCTAATTTTGTTTATGTACATAAAGAAACAAATCGATACCTGTACAAAAAACGATTCCTTTTTAAACCATTCATAACTACTAATAAAAATATACACATAATAAACACTTTTATTTTTCATTTATAAATTACTTCCTGTTTTTATTTTGCTGTTGCGAAAAAAAAGTTTCATTAAAAAATTAAATTCATGAATAAACAGATTTTAGGGGGAAAATAAATGAAGCACTATTTTTATAATTCAAACATTCCCTACGAGTTTGAAATGCATGAAAAGCGCTAAGGAGCTGAATCAGACAACCCAAAAAATCCTTCTATTCACACGCACCAATGAGAAGTACGGATAAGGAATGCCTGAGTGGAGAACAATTTATTAATTTTTCGTACTGTAAAACGCTACGCGACCGGATTGATTGGGTAAGTGTGTAGTAAATTATCTTTAGGAATGGATTCTATTTGTCTCGTTTTTACCAAACAAGCATTGAAGTTGTATAATTATAAACTAATTGTGTATTTTCTACATGTTTCGAATTTTGCTGGATATAGTCATAGCTAACAAAAATTCCTTTGTTTTGAAAGCAACCATTTTTCTAGTGTGTCACTGCTATTGTTTTGTTTAATTTTTATAAATAAATAGACTTGTTTTCTGAACTATTGCAAGTCGTTTTGAAATTTTGTCTAAGAACTTGTGCATTTTGATAATTAATATACCCCTTACCCTAAAATTATTTCAAAGAAATGAATATATTTATGAATATCAATATTGCCTAGGAAAGAAAAGATCAGTGAAAATTTCCAACAGTTCCAGAATTCAGGTTTGAAAGACTGAAAAGGGATCTTCCACTTAGCTTATTAAAGTGTCTTCATATATTCATTTTTTATTAAATTCGATATACATTAACAATTGGTATTTTAAATGATTAAAAAGTAATATAAATTCCAATCATATTCAGGGAAATGGTACAATATAAAAAAGAAATGTATATAATGAATTTGAATATCCTCTCCTTTTTATAGTGGAGGAATTATAAAATGGTTAAGAGGTAGAATAAAGTGTAATCTTCATAAATCGTTGGAAGAATATGTAAAATGAACATTAAAAGATAGTTTTTAATTATTGTGCTATCAAAAAAATTAACTTTTTGTTGAAAAGCGAGACATTTTTTGCATGCCAAGTAGTTGTATATTTCGCCACTCCTTGCATGTTATTTCAAAGCATCTTCCATGCACATTTTCAGTGCTTTCATGACTACATCCAAAAAATTTAGCACATTTATTGAGATGGTGTAACTTTGAGATTTGTAGAACAGTTTCCAAAAATAAATGTCTTTGATTTTGTCCATGCCTATAAGTTGGAAACTTTTTCAGTTGCCAAAAAGGAGAAGCATTTCATTAAGATTTTATGTAAATGTAAATTGTCAGATGTTGATAATTTGTAACATATCTTTTTGTATGTGAATGTGTTCCATTTTTTGAAAAAATACTGTGGCCAATGTTTTGTAAGGAAATCAAAAGTCAGCATAATTCTGTTAGAACTGCACGGTTAAAGATGGGAATAGGGTGTTTCCTAAGTGATTGGCGACTTTTGGAGGCGATAATGATTT
>BMAW01001578.1:0-42304 GCA_019974015.1 Nephila pilipes | reverse complement strand
TCTGTCGAATACTCAGGCTTTTGTTGCCTTGATCCTAATTCTAGATAACAAATTCTTAATTATGAAAAAATCTTTAATTATCATTTTAACTTTATTTTAATTATGATGAGAGGTTAAATTAATAATTTTTAATCGGTACCTCGTAATTTTAGCCGTTACCATTACCGTTTTGATTTCTGTGTTAAAATCACACCGTTATTACTTTAAAAATCACACCGTTAAACTTTACTTTAAATTACTTTAAAATCACACCGTTAAACTTTATAAACAAAATTTATAAAGTTTAAGAGGGAACAAGTCTTTTTACGAATTTCGATGCGGCAAAAATTATAATTCTCTGTCTCTTTCCCGAGACATTCCGCTTCCTGTCTGTTCTTTTTTTCAATAATTACCATCCGATTTCTTATAAAATCAACAGGAATAATAATAACTTAGTGTTCCATATTTATTTGTGCAGTTTTCTTTTTTTATATCAGCGTTTTACTTTGTTTTTTCCCCTATGGAAAGAAAATAAAAAATTATAAATTTTCAGTGAAAATTTCACTTCCTCCGTTAAGAGAAGATAATTCTTTATTTTACAAATCGAAGGATTATATTCTAGTTAGGCTTTTCCACCTGGTTTCTATTTACACACACTGCTAACACATCTAATTACATAGCACAAAGTCCAAACGCATATACCTGAAATACCACCAATATCTTAATATTCAATGTAGTTCCATTTAGTTCTAAATTCGCAAGAAAAGGTAATCGCCCCGCCTCCAACTTCTAGCTGTAACGCTCTCTCGCTCCCCGGCAGGAAAAACTCTTCTCCTCCTCCCTTTTTAAGACCTCAGGTAGGTCTGTCTCACGCACCCCTTTTGATTTATTTTCATTTTTGAAAGAACCACTCAATCAAAGACAAACTCCGATTTTGTCCCCTGCAACACCATTCGCTCTTGTCGGACAATGTCACTTTTCCCCACGTGCAAGACGGTGTCGGCCGTCACACAGCTAGGTCCTAAATTCATATTATAACACTGTCATGGGTCAACAATACCTCACAAAGAGGATTCAACTCTCCCGCACCTGTGTAACATAGTCAGATGTTCATGAATGTGGCTGACCCAAGCCACCTGACTTTGCTCTTTATGGCTTTTCAGCTATATATTTTTATTGAATGGGAAGCTGGGAACAAAAACGGGGGTTCAAAGCAATTCTTTGGGGGGGGGGGTAATTTATAGCGTACGCTACACTAGGTTCCATAACAATAAAAAATCATCGTTCTTTCACCAAGTGGGCGTATATCATTTGGAGTTACCATTGTATGGCTTTTCAAATTTCACAATGCAAGGTCATTGAATTGCTTCGACTTGGCGTTAAAAGATATTTGGTGATAAATCGCTAAATGTAGGCATTTCAGGGCTCAACATTTACATTATATATGACAAACCTACAATACATTCTACTCAGCGGTTTGTTCTTGCGTGTGCGCTACTCCGCACAGAAGTCCCCATTTCAGTATTTTTCAAAATCCCGCTACGTTTTGGAGCTAAACAACACTTTCACCAACATTGTTATTCCAAACTCATTTATTTCTATCGCTAAATATGCACGTTTTCTGTTTTCGACATGCAAGAAATTTCGCATAAAGAGCCTATTTGCCAAAATTTTGACAATTCTGCTTCAGCGCTTCAATATTAAATTATTTGGTATTTTTTCCATTTCTCTCGCGCAAATCTCACCAAGTAAACTGAATTGGTGACAATACACAGTATACATATAAAAAAATATATTCCGTTCCGCGTCGATCATATAATTTTGGCGATAAAGTCGCTAAAATTACATAACCGACAGGTGTAGATTAAAGGATGAAAATTACATGTTGGATAAGACTTCCTAAAATCCGTTCTTAGTGAACGTCTAATACATCGCAAAATGAGTAACTATGCGAAATTTCCAGTCAATCGGCTGAATAGTTTTTGAGATCTCGAGTTAAGGGGTGTCAGGACCCTTTAACCTTCGAAAAATGTGTCTAAAATGCCTTTTATTTAAACTTCTGTATTATGCATAACAATCAACTGAAATTGATGAAAAATTTTTTATGAGTTTAAAATGGTTTCATGTGTATAATTTAATAGTTAAATATAAAAATTTATTTTTTTAAAAAAAGTTATTTGCTGTATTTTGAAGACTTAATTTTTTTTCTTCTGGAAATGAGAGTTTCACTTCAAATTAAACGTACAGTTCAAATATTATGCTAATACCATCAAAATAGTCTCAAATTAAACCTAACATTTGATTTCAGGTGCTGAACCTATTTCTTTTCCAAAATACTTTGTCAATATTTTTTTAAAAAGTTTAAAACTTGAAAATTGTAAATTTTTGAAGTTTTTGATAATTAAAAAAAATTTTAAAAAAATATTTTCCATCAAATTACTTTAAATTTAGCTTTAGCATCTAGAGAATAGTAATTAGAAGATATGTACAAGTTTTCATCCATTTCTAATAATTAGTATTTCATACGTCTTACGTGAAAATTGAAAAAAGCATGTTTTGAGAAAAATGACTTTAAAGTTAAAAATTTGAATAATTTCCCACCCACTATAATAGCCAACATAAAAAAACTCTCATTTCATAATTAAGTCATTATTTTACAAATACACATTATATATATAGTATTAATTTGGTTTAATTCACTTTATGGGCCACAAATGTCATAAAGAAAGACTATTGAGTTATTTCGACATTTTTGGTATTTGAAAATATACACACATTTACAAAATGTGACAGTATTAATGACTTAACTTTAGGTTTAAGTTATACAAAATAACTTCTTAAAGGTGCATAACCACTTTATATATCTTGTGTAGAATATAAAAAAAGTAAAAGAAAAAAAATTGGAATATATTGTAAATCTAAAATTTAGAATAATTTAAAACTTATTTAGTTACTCATCAAATAAAGCATTCATAATTTTAAGAAAAAAAATCTTAATTTTAACAATTAACAGTGAACATACAAACAACAGAATTATTTGATTTATTATGTAATCCTAAAAAGATTTAAAAAAAGCTTCACAGCAGTTGAGATATTTTTCTAAAAGCATACATTTCAATAAAGTGATGCAGTAAAATTATAAAATATAAGGTACAAATTATACATAACATTATTTAAAAGCTTATTCAGACTATTATGTATAAATTATTGCATGGTATATCATTATGACATTTCAAACTATTACAAACAATGTCACGTTAGAAATGAACAGCTCAATATTTAACTGTGAAAAATATAATTTTTATTCCAGTAATGTGGAAAAAAACATTTAAAAACCTCCTGGCACATAAACATCTCCTTCTTTCTTTCTCATGTTTTCATTATCTTTTATAACTTTCAGTCTTTTTGTTTTCCGAGCTTCATGTGACTGTTCGCTTACACGTTTTTCGGCTTTCTTGATTCGCAGTTTATCCAAGATTTGAAAATGCATTTTCATTTTCTTATTAATGAGCAAATCTAATTTTTTTGCTACGGAAACCAAGGAACTTTGCCCATCATTGTAAATACACGTACCTAAATAGGCAGCAATTTCTGCCACATTACGACCACATCCTACAACTTTTGGGCAAAACTTCCAAATTAATGAGTTGAGAGACTCATTAGGATTTTGTGTTTTCCCACCTAAGCACTTTTTCAGAAGTGAAGGATGAGAAAGATCTTTGAAAACAGGCTTAATGACCTCCATCACAGCTTTGGGGACCGAATTCTTGTGTTTATATTCATGCTTCTTATTATCACATTCTGCATTATTATAACGACACCAAGAATTCGGACCTTTCGGACAGAACCAATGCATGGGTTCCTTATCAGTGCTGCCTGAATGTGCCCAGATGGACCAAATAGCTGTCCTCATGCTTCTCACATCAGTACTGTTCCCTCGGATGGCATTACCATAGTAAGTGGTCAGCTTATTAATTAAGACGTCTGTTAGTCTTCCTTTTCCCCCAATTGTTTTTCCATCAGAAAGTTTTTTATTTCCCTGCAATGCTTTGAGTTTTCGTAATCTGCTGCCCATCCTTTTCTGCACATGGCCAACACACTCGATTTTTTCTAATTGCACGTCTTTCCCATATGGGTATTCATTTGACAGCGCAAGAAATGTTTTACTGTCTCCATCACCTATATATCGTAAATATTTGGCATTGTGCTTCTGTTGGGATCTGAGAAAAATGCGTTTCATACCATCTACTTCCATTTTACCTGCAGAACCGGAATGATTTTTTTTACATACAGGTTTATGTTTAGACAACCACTGCAAGTAGGTGGGTCCAAATTTCAATCCTTTATATGAAACACATCCTTTGCAAAAAGACGACATCACCTCAATGTCAACAACCTAGCCAGACTCGGCACCAACTAGAGTGCATACGCCAATCAATGACATATGCCCCCTCGTCTTCCAAGTACCATCACCGCTAACTGTGAGTGTATTTGTATTTTCGGTCAAAGATTTTTCTTCCGTAACTGCGTTTTTCATGGAAGAAAGAGCTAAGTCTTTCGTTGAGCTAAAAATTTTAGTGTTTATGAGGTCATATGTCTTTTGTGATATCGGGGAAGGCAAACTCATTACAGAACAAAAAGTTTGAAGAGCAGTCAAACCTTCACCTATGCTCCGCATAGCTAAAACAGATCTTCTGTTAATTTCTGGCACATTCTTTTTTACACCAATCATTGGACAACTTCGAAAGTTAGACGAATAATCACATCTCGAACAATGAACTTGAAATAATGAATATAGTCCAATTTTTGATTTTTCAGTCAGAATTAATGAAGATTGGCAATTCTTGCACATGGCAGTATCATTAAAAAACTTTAAAAATGCTGATACGTCAATCATGCGATATCCATTAAAGTTTTCACATGTTTCTGTTTCTACATTTTCATAATGAACAAAAGAAGTAGATAGTTTTTTTGATGAAGCGCTGACTTTTTTTTCAACTCGGGCAAAAAACTTGCACCCATCAATATTTTCTTTTTGGAGAAATTGATTTCCACAAAACGATCTTTTTGATCGCGTTTTGTTACCTTTTCTCTTATTACCCATAGTAATTACGCTAAAATTTGAAAGAAAATAGGTTCAAATAGCTGCAAATAAGTACATTAAATTCTAATCAAAAATTCTCGCACACTTGTAAACAAACCATGAAGAATGTGGAACATGGGGAAATTTAGTTGTTTATTTCCTACTTTACAGAAAAAATATTTATTAAAAACTGAGGCCAAATTAATTGCGAAAAATCTTAAGATTAAACTAGAGTGCGGGAAAGCAAAACAAGAACTAAAGTGGGTGTGTCAGCCGCCATGTTTTTGACCACACCCACACTGGGATTTTTTTCGCAAAAGTGACTTCGTTTTGAATGACTATAACTTTGCAACTAATAGGAATATCAAAACACTATTGGTACAAAATTATTCAGAATAATCCAAATTATATAAAAAATTTATTTTTAGAAAATCGATTTTTTGAAAGTTTTAAAGGTCCTGACACCCCATAAGTCAGTTAGTGGTATTTCGCTTATATATATATATATATATATACTAGCTGAAACCCGCCCGCTTCGCTGGCAGACGATAATATTATATTTTGGAACCTATACGTAAAATATCAAGAAATTTTTCAATGATAGTTACAATTTGAATTTAAATTTTTTAGAAATTGATTGTCTTTAATAATGGTTATCCACGACTTTCAAATTATTTAATTGTTAATAGTTTATCAATGAAAATGTAATTTAGTCAGTAAATCTGTCGTTGAACAGAATTCCGCATCACCGATGTGTTACTGTGTAGTGCGATGTGTTCCCATTATTCTACATGACGGGTCCCCAATAGGCCAAAACCATGTAAAAATTGCCAACATAAAAATACATTTATATGTATATTTTTTTTATATATTTTTTTGTTTTTGTTTTTATTTTTTAAAACTATTGAATCAATTTTTTTTTGTGTATTACATTTCTATTGTCTTTATTTTGAATGCATGGCAATTTTTGAGAGTGAGAACTACATTTTTATTTTTTATTATATCAATTTATTTATCTTAATTATTACATTCATTATTATTTTATCTTATTCTAATTTTAGAAATAGTTAAATATAAGAAAAACATGAAATAATATGCCTACATTTCCAAAACTTCTCTGTAGACAACATTCTTCGTTCATTAACCTGGTTGAAGGTTGATTAGATTTTCACGTGAACTAACTCTTGAACTTGTCACATAAAATTGACCATGGGAAAAACAGTCTCTTTGTAAATCTACACCAGCTAATTTTAAACTTTGCCCTTGTGCTTTATTGATAGTCATCGCAAAGCAAACTCTAAATGGAAACCGCAAACGCTTAAATTCAAAATGAAAATCTGATGGAATTAATGGTATTCTTGGAATGAATACATTTTCACCCGCATACTTTCCTGTAAAAATAGTCGCTTCTATAACGTTTTTTCTAAGAGTTTTCACTTTGAGTCTGGTGCCGATACATAATTTAGGAGGATTTAAATTACGCAACAACATTATTGGTGTTCCGATCTTCTCTAGCCTAGTGGTCAAGGTTTCGGATTCGTGACCGGTGGTTTTTTTTCAGTCGCGGGTTCGATCCTTGGCTGCCAAAGACCCACCGTGTAGACGGGGCTGATGCACGTTAAATCTATCGGGGCCCAAAGTCCTCCCGTTGGTGTGGTTTGGATGTTAGGAGAGGGAGTGCCCGCTTAGGTGTCGTCCTCGTCACTTGAGTGTGGTTCAAAATAATTATAGAAAAAAATGTTCTGAATGGCGATCCTTATGGTTAAGAAAACTATTTAAAGATTCAGGGTAGGTTCTAATAGCAGGAAGCTGGACTTGATCACCACTGCAGCGCATTCCTGGAGGTTCTTCCATCCATTTTAAGGCACGGCACCTCTAACAGGGCAAACGTTTTCCGATACTGGCGATTTTATCATTTGAATAGTCAATATCTGTTACATATATATATTTAAAACCAAAGCTTTAGAAGTCCATGGCACTAATTAAACATTTGATCTTTTTTCATTGTATTTAATTACAGCTGCCTGATTCACATGGGGGTTATTAGAACAGTATTATCGTATTGCTGCTCTATGTACTTCAGGATGGCTCTTAGTATATTTTGAAGCAGCTTCTCTATGTATTTCAAGAGGACTTTGAGTATATTTTGTAGCAGCTTGTCTTTCTTGTTTATATCTAATTGAATTTGTGAATCTTTTTCTTCTTTTTTTTTTACCTTTATTTAATTGAAGAGATATTACATCATTAATAATCGATTCACTTGAACTTGATAAATTAATGTTAGAAATTGATTGAGTTTTTGAAAATAATATAGCTACATTTTCTTGAGTCTGAAACACTAAAGATGACACATTTTCTTCATTTTGTTTCACATTATCATCACCAAGATTAACTTTACTTCTATTTGTTAATCCAACTATTTCAATATAGACGTCAAAATGACCGCTGTTATAGTTTCCCGTTATAACGTAATCTTTTTTTTTTCTCTGAACAGTTTCACCAACAGAAGCTATAAGGCAGACGTCTTGATACACTTCGAACTGATAGGGAAATAGCTCTGCCGCCGCCATAATTTCGCAAATACATCCATACATGTTTGGCTTACAAATTTCGGTAAAATATAAATCGTTAGTATTATAAGGAGCGCCAGATAGCATTTTAGTGTAGCAAATAAACCGATTCCAGTTGTTAAAAACGTGAGAAACAGTTATATTTCTCATTTTATACGCCATCGATATGTCACAGAACACCAGCAAAGACAGAGACGAAAATAAACATGCTCCGTCGCTAAGAATTTTAAGAACTTTGAAAGGAGTAGGTATTCCAGCTATCAAAATATATTCAACATCCATTATTAAAATTATAACTGAAAAGTAAATATGAAAAATCAATTTGTATTAACCTACAATGAAATACTTTTCAAGTTAAAAAATATAACCAAAATTAATTTTTTAAAATAAAATTATTAAAAAATTCAACAAAAAATACTAACAAAAAAAATAAAGTATAATAAAAAATTTTAGCAAAAAGTCACCCATATTGCGTTATCCTTTTTGCAATGGGATAACTCTCACTCTCGCAGCGTATCTAGAACTGCAATTGAATAGACAGAATAGTTCTTAAAAAATCATAGCGGTGAAAATGCAGTTTAGCGTAAACCCTTGGCAAGATTTGAAAAATAGCCAAATCTGGCGGTTTTGTATGACGGAGCCTGAAGTCCGCGAAGCTGAAAAGTAGGAATTTTTTGACTTACCTCAGTTTACCTCAGTCGAAGTCATTCTCGCAGCCATTGAAAGAAACTGGATTTGGGAAAATAAACGTAGAATAAATAATTGCCGATTAGGTAAAAAACGTAGAAACACAAAATAAACCAAGCAGGAGAATTCGAAAACAAGATTGATGACGACGAGAAACAGAAAAGCTTACACCGGAATAACGTACAAAGAAAATTCTAGAAACTCTGAGAAGTCGGCACTAAACAATGGAAAAGGCCAAACGATTAACCCATGATTGGTTAAATTTAAAAAAAAAAAAAAAGAAAAAGAAAGAGTTTCGCTTTAGAAACGGAGACTAAATAATTCGAAATAAAAACCAACGTTTTTTAAAAAACAACACTTTTATATGGTGGCAAAGTTTATTAAAAAATTATTAAAATATTAGTTAAAACTGGTCGCAAATATCTAAATATTGCATTGTTAGGCAAATAAGAACGGTTCCCAAAATTTCAGAGCTCTAACTTGATGGGAAGTTGGTTCAATTAACAATAGACAATTTGATGACACACTGATACACATACATACAGACACACACCAAGTGAAATACATAACAACGTTAAAACTAACTAAAATTAATTAATCCGGTAAATTAAATGGTTTGAATACAGTTTAGTCAAACCACTCTTGGAGACAGGAAATATTTGGCGGTATTTTGCCAAATGTTGCTAAATTGGTCCTCGAAGTGGACTTAACATTCAAACAAAAAAAAACAAAAAAAAATTCGCCAAGTTCGGCAATTATTCAAATTACGCCAAGTGATTGGGCTAAACGGAATTATTAAAAAATATAAGTTAAAACTTATCGCAAACGTCTAAATATTGCATTGTTAGGCAAGTACGAACGATTCCCAAAATTTCAAAGCTGTAGCTTGACGGGAAAATGGTTAAATTAACGATCGAAAATTTGGGAATATCGCTAAACAATCGCCAAGTTTGACAATTATTCAAATTGAGCCAAGTGATTGGGCTAAACTGCATTATTTAAAAAAAATATGAGTTAAAACTTGTCGCAAACGTCTAAATATTGCATTGTTTGGCGAGTACGAACGATTCCCAAAATTTCAAAGATCTAGCTTGATGGGAAGTTGGTTAAATTAACGATCGAAAATTTGATGACACACACACACCAAGTGAAACAGAAAAACGCTGTAAAAAGGTACTGTATGTGATTGGCTAAAAGAAAAAAACATCCGAAACAGCTGCCTGACTGTGAGATTGCGCAGGTGTAATGAATCCTGTAAAAAAGTAATCCAGACTGAAGGGGGGGAAGATGGAGGACTGTAATTCCGATTAATGTGGCAAATTCTAAAAGTAGCCCCGGCGAATGCATCTAAAGTGAAAAGAACGTGATCCGAGAATTGTATAACGAAAAAAAAAAACATCAGGTGATCCGGCATCCGTATTCGTGTGGCAAATTCGAAAAAGTAGCCCTTGCGAAAGCATAAATAGTGAAAAAAACATGATCCGAGGATTGTATAACGAAAAAAAAAACATCAGGTGATCCGTATTCGTGTGGCAAATTCGAAAGAGTAGCCCCTGCGAATGCAACAAAAGTGAAAAAAGCATGATCCGAGGATTGTATAACGAAAAAAAAAAACATCAAGTGATCTGGCATCCGTATTTGTGTGACAAAATCGAAAAGGTAGGCCCAGGCGAATGCAACAAAAAAAAAAAATGATCAGAGAAAGGTATAAATATAAAAAAAAGCACCTTACTGAAAATCAAAAATCATGTATCATATGCCTTATTTGAAAGGGTTGCCACGGCTAAACCCACCGCAGAGGAGAGAAAGCATGGTAACCACAATTGGCAAAATATCGCTAAACAATTCCTGTCGCCAACGGGTGGTTACGCTACACTGCATTTCAACCGATCATAGCATTAAAAATAATTCGGTGAAAATGCAGTTTAGCGTAACCACTTGGCGAGATTTGAAAAATCGCCAAATTTGGCGATTTTTATGGAGAAAACTGAAGCCTTATTTGAAGGGGTTGCCACGGCTAAAGCCACCTCAGTGGAGAGAAAGCATGGTGGGAATACACATGGGCAAAATATCGTCAAACAATTCCTATCGCCAAGTGGTTACGCTAAACTGCATTCCATCCAATAATTCTGCATTCTGAAAACGATAAGATATTCAGCCATTTTAAAAAAACAAAAACGTTTATTTCTTAGAAACCAAAAACTAAAAATTGCCAAAATACAAAAACAAAACTTTTGCATAATATTTACATTAGGATACAGTTAATGCGTACATCAAAATAAATATTTTGACAACTACTTATTTTTTTTTTATCAATGACATGAATAACATACCGGTATTATTCATTTGTTAAAAGCCAACTTCAATATCTTCGTAAGATTGCTTTTGAATTTAAAAATGTATTTTATCAATCATTCTTAATAATAAAATACTTTTCTCATAAATTTAAAACTTACTTCTAGATTCCACAACAATAAAAAATTATCGTTTGCTTAGGAAAGCGAGCGGAAATCAGGTTTGGTTACCATAGTATAGCTTTTTTAAAATTCACAATCCAAGGTCATTGAAATGCTTGGACTTGGCGGTGGAAGATATTTGGTGAAAAATTCATCCTCCATCAGCGCTTCAATATTAAATTATTCCGTATTTTTTTGCCATTTCACACGTGCAAATCTCGCCAATTAAACTTAATTGGTAGAAATACACAATATACATATAAAAATATATATTCCGTTTGGCGTCGTTCATGTCATTTTTAGTGTTAAAGTTGCCAAAAATGACATAACCGATGGATAAGAAAAGATTGATGAATAAAAATTACATTTTTGATAAGACTTCCGTTAAATCCGTTCTTAGTGAGCGTCTACATCGCAAAATGAGTAACTGTACCAAATTTCAAGTCAATCGGTTCTTAGACATATCGTGATGAGTCAGTCAGTGGTATTTCGCTTATAATACAGAAAGATAATCAGACAGACCAGACAGACAGACAGATCTTTTACATATAATAATAAAAGCAAACGATGAAATACTGAAGAATGGACAATAATAAACATTTCCGATATTAAATTTAAAGTAAACGATAAATTATTAAAAGTAATTATTTAAGTTAAATGTAATTAAAATTCAAGCACATGATAAATTAGTAAATTGAATATTATATTGGCGACAACTAAATAAAATTAATGCAAAAATAAATTATTAAATTAAATATTTTTAAGTTAAATGTGATTAAAAGAGAAGCAAAGGAGACATTTTTAAATTGAATATTATATCAACTATACGTCGTAATTAAATTAAAGCAAACGGCGAATTATTTAATTGATTACATCTAAGCTTAACGTAACGAAATTTGAAGGAAACAATAAAAAAAAAATGAAAAGTGATCCGGAATGCCAATAGTGTTTCCACTAAAGCAATGGCCCATTCGCGGTTAATAAAATTATCAGCGTAAATTTTTGAAATAAATTTCTTTCGCATTTTGATGTTTGCAGTAACTCACTGTAGTATTTTTCACTGTTCGATCTTTCCTTTCCTAAGGAGTCTACGTTTGGTGATAAATTTGAACCTCGTTCAAGTGACGAAGATGAAACTTGAGCGGGCACTCCCTTCTCCTTACTTCCACACCATTGCAACTGTAGGACTTTGGGTCCCGAAAGATTCACCGTACATCAGCATGGGCAACACGGTGTGTGTTCAGTGAAATCAAAGTTCGATCCCACGATTCGTCGAAAACCGAAGACCGCGAGTCCGCTTCCATGACCAATAGAATACCGCGGCCACTTATCATTATTAGTCAACAATTAGGGCCAAATATTGAAATTAATGAAGTTATATTATAGTGTATCAAATTAATTACCAGAAATATCTGGACATTATTTTCACACTGAAAAACAGTTCTGAAAATACAGAGGATTATTTAATTTATCAAATAAAGCTGGAATAAAAAAAAAATAAACTTTCTTTTATTACTTCTAAATGGTATTGAGCAATAGCTCTTTACGCACTCGAAATGAATTATGTTTCAAGCTGGAAGTCAGTGTAATCGACCTATATCCTGACAAAAGATGAAAATTACATAAATCACAACTTCAAAAGTATTTATATGCGATTAAAATAGAATGGCTTTTAATTTGATATTTTATCTTAACGATTTCCATAATCAAATTTATCTGTTTCAAGGCAGAGTTAGCACTCATGTTCCAAACCAAATACAGCAAAATATAATTTTAAAAAAATTGAATAATTTTTTTACTATATTGTCTACGGATAGAAAGACAAACTAAAAATAATGGACATTTTTGTTTATAAGATTACAAAGAAAAATTGCACGATAAATCTTTGAAAAGTTATCAGCTGACGAATTTACGCATTAACGAAAGAAAAACATCACTGTTGACAAATAAATAGAATCGAAGGAACAAAATATACAAATATAAAATATCGCAATTCATTTAGTATTATAAAGCTTCAGGTTCTTTCGAACCCCTTCATTCTTGCTAAAAGTGAAATATGGAAGAACTCTATTATATTCGGGCGTCGCAAATAATAGCAAAAACATTTTGCTTGGGATAATGAGACTGGTACGTTTTAAATATTCCACGATTCAAAAGTATCTCTTAATGGCCAGAGGATAGGAAACTAATTTGCTGTTCGACTTCTTCAAAATAATCGCTTGAGATATTCGGAGCTGACGCATATCAAGCGTAACATCCATAGAATAGGATGCGTTAATTTGCGCTCCGACCTCCTCAAGACAGCCGTTTCAGATTAAGGGTGCTGACGCATCGCTAAATGTGTTTGTCTAACCGGTCAAACCTCACGGCCGGAGAATAGGATGCTCATTTTGACTGCGACTTCCGCAAGACTGCCGTTTCAGATTAAGGGGTACTGAGGAGGAATACGAATTTGATTGGCGACGGAACTTGTATTTTTAAATATAGGGAAGTGACGCCGGCGATGCTCGACTTGGAACCATTCGTTTCCAAATTTCCAAACCATAGCAACTTGCGACCTCTACCAGATTTAACGTGAATCAGTACTGCTACCCAGGAAGTCCTTAGTTGCATCAGGTCTGAACCCATGACTCGATACAAATAATACCGGTCACGAGTCAACTACCATGATCAATAGGCCTTTCACAGCCAAACCTAAATTAAAAGATTTCTCACAAAAAAAAAAAAAAAAAAAAAAAGCATGAAATCTTAATCAAACTGATGCTGCAAGTAAAGCTAAACGGATAAGCTTATTAAAACCTTTATTTCTTCTTTTTTAATACACTTAAATTTTTTGTCTAAAGTTTCATGTATAAATTTATTTTACTTCTTTGTTTCTTCTGATCAAGATTGCGCTTGATTTATTCATATTTTAATCTATCTTCTTCAGACTGCGATAGCCTTATGGTTCTGGTTGTGGACTCGTGGGTGGAGGTTTTCGTTCGACACTAAAGACCACACTTCGTTTTCCCTTGATGACACTAAAGACCCGCCACTTAGTTACACCACGGTGATGCACGTTAAATCTGTCCAAGCCCTAAGTCCTCCCGATGGCGTGGTGTGGTAGATCAGAGAGAGAAGTTAAATTGAGGTGCCATTCTCGTCACATGACCGAGGCTAATAATTACGAGGTCCGTCGCAAACAGCCCTCGTGTTGCTTCCAGGGTGACGTTAACTAAAGTAACCCGCAACGTATCGTAAATTTATTCTATATGAAAATGCTGTATCGTAATAAATATATTTTGAATTTATATTTGAACTTTTAACCAGAGTTGTAGTTGAGTGCTGTACTAGGCTCAAATTAGATCGAACGTGCTGAATGTACATGATTATTTCTTTTTTTACTCTAATGGAAGTTTAGCAAAAAGAAAAAGTTTTTGGATGCAATAATATCTAACTTATAATTGACAATTATTTATGCATATGGCCATGAGTTTACATTCACAAAGTCAATGCAACTAAAAGACAAGATATCTTCTAAAGCTTGAACTCTTTTCTGAATGAGTGGTCCAAGTTTTGTGTCGATTTTCTGTTTTGCAAAACGAAATCTTGAGATTTTCTAAGTTGTTTTTAAATAATTGTATATACTTTAGTTTAAAATATGTGACTAAATAAAAATAAATTTTGATTGCTGCCTTTTGAATGAATCCCTAGAGAACAAATGCTCTTAATGACTTACTTTAGGCGTGGCTTAATTTTTATATTTCTAAGGTTTAAAGATTTTAAGAAACATTACAATTTTTTTAATCCGCGTACTCAATTTCTATCCAAGATTTTTTAAGACAAACATGAAATACTCGTTGAAATTATTTTCAAAATGAAAAATTAGTCATTTTAATGAACTTCACAACTTCACACTAGAAGCAACACGTGGGCTATTGGAGATTGACATCGTAATTTTGAACTTTATTGTTGAGTGACGAGGACGACACTTGATCTGGCACCGCCCTTCCAATTTCTATATCAAGCAAAATATCGCATTTAGGGCCCTGACAGGTTTAACGTGCGTCAGTCCAGGCTACACAACAGGTCTGTTGTGCGTAAGGTTCAAACCCGCGATTCAAAGAAAACCGACAGCCACGAGTCCGAAACCATGTGCACAGGGATACCACAGCCAAGGTCATGGTTTCGGAGAAACGAGGACGACACCTGAGTGGGCACCTACCTCATCTAACTTCCACACCACGCCACGAGAGGAATATGAGCCTCGTCATATTTAACGTGCATCAATCCCAACTACACGGCGGATCTTTAGTGGCATATAGGTTTTATTCCATGAATCGACGATGACCTTCGGCCGCGAATCCGCTACAATGACTAATAGGCTACGGCGGCCAAATGGCACGTATGAAGCAACAAGATAAATTTAAAGTAGATAACAATATATTACAAATTCGAGAAATTTATTTAAAAACAGAAATATTGTTTATCTTATAAAACGTAATAATGAAAAAAATACTGTTAGCCTTTTACTACTAATACATAAAGCAATTAATTCTTTCCTGAAAAAAAGAAAAAGTGAAAAGAAAGATAATCAAATTTTCGTAACAACACAGAAAAGAGAAAAATTTTGTAAAATGATAGTTTAATTTTTTTTACTGTGGGTTATTTGTTATTAGTTATACTAGATATCATCCTTCTAAATTCTTCAAATGTTTTAAACTTAAGAGAAATTACAATTATACATAAAAAACAATGAATCAACGGAATCCAAATTCTTGTTAGAGATTGTCTTTGTTTTAATATGCCTTAAATAGAAACTATAACTCGACCAAGCATTCACTCAACTATTCAAGAAACACACGATTTGAAAATATGCAAATGTCGTAGATTACTTAATGCTGTCAAATAAATGTCTCCATGACAGCACCATATCAATCTTTAGTTTAATGATGGATTTCAGAGATTTTCTTCCTTCATAAAACATAAATTTCTTTTTCTTTCTTCCTTCCTTTCAGATTATTCTTCCTTCATAAAACAAATTGTACATAAAATATTTACGTAACTATTTAGTATTAAGTAACGTATAGCAAATGTATAAAATTATAATATTTCTTTAATCTAAAGAGAGAGAAAAAAATGGAAAATCAAATCTTCTAAATTCATGTAAATTCGATATACATTCATATTTTTTTGATACGCAGAGAACCTAATTTCAGTTCAAAATATACCATATAAAATCAGTGCATCCCAATGCTTCGATGTTATTTATAGGAATTTATGAAAATGTGTTTGATGTATAAGTAAATTAACAATTTGAAGTTAATTGTTCTACAAACATAACAAAGAAACATAAATGAAGAATTGGAAAGCTATACTTTTTTTTTGCCATTTTCTTGTTGCCATACCATATTAACTTTTTGTGAAATTGATTGTGATTCAATGTTTGTAAACGTCGCTTTTACAAGGAGCGCGAGGGCTATATTCGACGGGCTTAGCGACTTTGAACCTCTATCAAATAACGAGAAGGAAACACCTAATATGACTAACATTCTCCATTGTGAGTGTGTGAGGGACATTGGAGTTTAATGGCGCAAGAGCCAGAGGCGGCCGTGTTGCACCAAAGAAGGTATAACTAAGAACTAGACGATTGAATGTGCGAATGATGCCAAATGAAGCCATGCGCCATACAATGTAAGTAGTGAGTGCGAAGCTAGTAATGTGTAAAAAAGGATTTGGGGGTGAAAAAACTAAAAAAAAAAAAGGTTGACAAGAAGGAAGGATCAAAAATAGAAAGAGATCCCTGGGTTGTTCAGGGATTATTCACCTGTTGTTACGAAACACTGTAAACCCCATGGGAGATGAAAAAAATCATTTAGGTCCCTCAGGTTCGTAAAGCACGTAGTCACCTGAAGAATGTAAGCCCCTAAATGCACCCATTTCTCTAAACTTCCACATCTTACCGATGTAAGGTTTTTTAGCTTTTGAAAAGCCTGATATGCTACATCACGTTCGTTTGTTTGGTAAAAGAATAAATTCTCCAATCAGCATCTCCAATGGAAAAACACTTCAATTTATTCAAATATAAATATAATGATTTCACAAACCTGACTGGTTTACTCTCTTAACCTCGTCCTATAAAGCAATACGAGGGTTCTTGTTCACATAAAACATAAATAATAAACTTTAGTCAAGTGACGAGGATGATTCACCAACTGGTACCTTCACCTCTAATCTTCCACTCCACAGCAATGGAACTAATTTAAACCTCGAAATTTTCTCCACTACACGATGGGATTTTAATGGCATGAGGATTAGAGTAAATGATTTTAAAAGCATTTCTACCCACGAGCACGCGACTATGACGACTCTTCTATTACGGCAACAGTTGCATTAGGACTCCAACACAAGACCCCCTTGGAAGAAACGCCACTCATAATTTATTGACACTGACAACTCATCCACACAGCATGCATGAGACCACATGTATAAGAAAACCACAAAGTGTATTTTTCTTATTGCTTTAAAGCTATCCATGTTTATTAATTCTGAAATATTTCTTAATTACTTGTATTCCATTTGTAAAAAAATTCAAAGTATGCATATTTTGTTTTTAAAACACTTGTAACCGACAATTGTCATGTAAGAAATACGTTCGTGTACTCAAAATTGAAACAAATATTTTTACATTCTTCTATTTAGCCCATGCGACTGTGGAACAACTCTAAAGTCATGTTTACACGCAGAATTTATTCAAGTTTTAGTATAATATGATGACCACAATTTTAATAGGCAACAGATAAAGTGGTTGCGTATTACGAGAAAATTTTAGTAATAATAAACCAATTTTTGTTATATTTTAAATATTGTTTTTCGAATGTTGTAAGCAATTCATATGTATCAAAATATTTCATTTGAACTAGTGCGTATATTGCATTCTGCTCGGAAACAATTGTAACAAATCTCATAATTTTATAAAACATTTAGTTTATTTAAGCACAATATTTTAAATAAAAAGGTCTCAAAAGTCCATCTGAAATATTGAAACAATAATATATTAGAAATATTATTATAATCGATATATTTAACTAATTATATTCGAAGGTATTTAACGTTAGGTGGTTATTAATTCCCCTATATTTAACTACTTTTTCAGTTTGATATCATAATTTCAAAAAACATTTTACAAACATTTCAAATTTTTTTTGCAATATGATTTAGTAATAAATAAACCCTTTTCCTTACTGCATCACTTACATACATTTTAAATTTCAATTGAGAATCAAAGCTTACTATATGTCCATAAATATTCGATATACCTAGAAAAATTATTGCATACTCCTCAACACTAAAAGAGAAAATTTTGTGATTTACACAAAAAAAAAATTCCAGTCTTAAAGAAAATAAGTATTTATTTAGTATTCTCCCGTACAAATAATTTTCTATTTAATAAGATGTAGCAAAAAAGTATTAAATTACAAATTACTCAAGGTTATTATCAAAAATCGTTTTTTCGTTGCTTTTAATTCTGAATATTATGCGTATTCGTCTAAATACTTCAAACTGAATCCATAAAATTCAAAGCATCATGAGTCAGAAAATTTCCACAAACATATTTCATGAAACTTGGAGACCTTTCACTTGAGAATTTCTGAAAAATGTTTTAAATCTCAACGAAATTAGAATGTCACTCATAACAGAATTGCAACAATGCAATTATAACAATCGCAATCAGAAACAGGATCGTTCAATGACAACAGTACTAGAAACCTAAATTTTATAAATTTCTGTCACATATAAAAAGTATGAATCGTTCTGTAATTAGAATGGATAAAAATAAATTGCTTTAAGATTTTGCGATATTTGTGACAAACATTAAAATTAATTCCTTTAATCTAGCATACGTTGATGTGAAACACCCGAGTTCCAAAAAAATCATAATTTATTTGAATAGGTAAAAATATGTTTATTCCTTTTGATGAATAATTGTCGCTTCCAGTGAAAGTGTTGCGAAAATGAAATCATACAAATATCAAAGATATGTAGACTTCTGCGCAGTACAGATACGGGAATGTCTTTTTAAACCACCTCTACGTGAGAATGATTTCTTGCAGAACTCACAAACGTATGGTTTTTCTTTGGTATGAATACGTAAATGACTTTTAAACGCACTATTACTACTAAATGCGTATTTGCAAACTTCACAAACATAAGGTTTTTCCTTAGTATGGATGCGCAAATGTACTTTTAAGTTGTCATTACGAGTGAAAGATTTCTTGCAGAATTCACAAATGTAAGGTTTTTCGTTTGTATGAAGTAGTAAGTGACGTTTTAAGTCACCCCTTAAGGAAAATGCCTTATTACAACTTTCACAAACATACGGTCTTTCTTTGGTATGAATACGTAAATGACGTTTCAATGAACTACTTCGAGTGAAAGCGCAAATGCACACTTCACAAACATAAGGCTTTTCTTTGGTATGAATACGGTAATGTTTATTCAAATTATCTTTCTTGGAAAAACCTCTTTGGCAAATGTCACAAACATAAGGTTTCTCTTTTGTGTGAACACGTAGATGAACATCTAATACAGAGCTTCGATAAAAAGCTTTGCTGCAAACAGAACACGAATAAGGTCTCTCCTTTGAATGAATGAGTAAATGTCTATTTAATTTAAACTTTTGTGGAAATGATTTGCCGCAAATTTCGCAAGTGTATGCTACCTTGCGTGGTTGAAAACACCGACGTTCTGTTAGAGTGTCCATCGAAGAAAACAAATTTTGCAATTTATTGCAAGTAAAAAGTTAATCTTCGTAATAAATTACTAAATGCGTCCCTAACCGTATCTTTAGAGCATATGCTTTTTGGCACAAAGGACAATCAATACTTTTCTTGTTAATATAATTAAATGATAAATCATCAAGTCCTTCTTTTTACAGTCTTGTCATTTGTCTCAATGTTCAAATATTTTTCACATGGACGTTTGCATACGAATATATATAAGTGGTAAATACCGAGCTGCAATTGACACAAAATTAATACAAACCATACGCATTCAGTGATAAAAGGAAAATGTTGAAATTTTTCCAACTGAAATAAAATGTAATTAATATATCACTTACTTTTCAATCGAGTATATACTCATACAACATTCATTTCAAAATGACTTTTAACATAAAATACATAGTTAATATTTTTTTAAAAAATTTATGCTCAATGTGTGGCTTGGATGTAGCAACAACTTTTATTTAAAGTAGATATCCATGTTTTACCAAAATGGGAATTGTTCCTAATAAATAAATTTTATTTTAATTTATAAAATGTAATAATGGAAAATGTTCACAATAGGAAAACTATTAATGTAATGTGTTAATAACGAATTGAAATTTTCCTCAAGGATATATGTATAAGAACATGAAGTTTTTTAGTACCGATATATGTTAAACATATAGGAAGGAGGTAAGTTCACTTTTTTTTCTTATATGTTTGTTCTATCAAAGATATCCTAAAACCGCATTACCCTTGTGGTTGTTTCCGCGCTCGGCAGATTTTGTAGAGTCGTGGGTTTTAACTTGATGCCACTAAAGACCGGCTGTGCAGTCGCGATTGATGCACTTAACATATGCTGAGGTTCAAATCTTTCCGTTTGCGTGGTGGGATGTACCACGTCACGTGTTGTTCTCGTCTCCTGATCTAGGATCATTGCAATTATCTCTCGTTGAAATAATTTTTTTTTAAGTTTGAGAATTCACCATTGATTGTTAATAACAACGGAAAGATTGATATTAAATTCCTAGTTAGAGATTATTTTAATTTTATTCTAAATCTACTAACAGGATAATTCGATTCGACCAATCTTTTTACTGAAACTTTTGAAGCAAACTATCTGAAAATTTTAAAATGACACTAATCCTTTATTGTTGCCAAAAAATTATATTTTTGATTGAGTCTTGTCAAATCTTTTTAGCTGAATGGATTTCTTCAGTTTCGCTTCCTTTCTTAAAAATAAACATTGCACATAAATATATATATTTTTCATTTTTCCTTATTAATGACTTATATAAAACAAAATTTTCAGACATTTAATTTTTATAATATACAGAGAAATATGATCAACAATTCCACAAAATTCGTATTGGTCTTATGTATAGAGTACCTAATCACATTATGAAAGTTTTTAGACCATATACGTGTACATTCAATTTGTTAAGATGTTTTAATTAAATTGTTTTATTTAAATTCTTAAAAAAATTGATTAAGTTAATTCAATTTATTAAGATAATTTTTAGAATGTAAACATGTTTTACATATTTGTTTAGGTGGTATGAAATTAAAAATTCATCATTTTCAGGAACGCAACAAGATATTATTGACGAAATTAAATGAAACATCACTCTCCACAATTCCTGTTGCTTCATTAGACTTAAGACCCATGTATTGACCGAGTATGACAGAATATACCCACTGCAGCTAATGCATGTCATAAGAGGCAACGGAAATAGGTTCCGTTTATCTGGGAGAATAGTCAGGCACCCTACCCTTAGAGATTATTTCAGGTGTCCTCAGGGACTTACCTTCTGTAGGTAAGTACGGGCATCATGGCCCCGAGCAACCCAAGTGATATTTTGCTCTCCCATGGGGTTTACTGTCTTCGA
This sequence comes from Nephila pilipes, assembly GCA_019974015.1. NCBI lineage: Eukaryota > Metazoa > Arthropoda > Arachnida > Araneae > Nephilidae > Nephila > Nephila pilipes. The sequence continues at coordinate 20,896 of BMAW01001578.1, read as the reverse complement.
CAAACACGGATGATGCCTCCTCTACTTATTCTAGCAATCCTTCTGTATTTTCGGCCCTCCTTCTTGTCAAAATATATTTGTCCTTTTTTTTTTCTTCTGATTTCCCTCTCTTTTGACCACAGTTAACACTTGCTTGTCTCAGCATTGCCACGACTGTCTCTTCCTCCAATAACCTTACATTAATTCATTCATGCACTAGATTTAATTTTTATGACATCAATTTATTGAATATTTGTTGACTTCACCCTTAGAATTAGAGAGTTGGCAATTGTCCACGGTCAATTACACAGGACAAAACCAGACGCATATCCCAAACTTCGCCAAATGAAGATCTCGGAGAATCAAAAAGCTTAACTTATAGCATCACGCTAAATATCGGATTGTTTAGAGGAATAAAGGCTCCAATCCGAATGTCGAAAAAAAAAAAGCTGATCTCTATCGCGTCACCATGAAAACTAAACAACTGCAGTCGAAATTTGTGATACAAATTTTTATACATAAGATATTCAAAACGAAAGTGATGCTAGATTTCGTTTAGGGTGGTATTTCACAATAATAATTAGCATAAAACTGTGTCTCATTTAACGTCAAGGTACCGCTAATATTCTTTATTACAGATTTTTAAAGGAATTGATTTCATCGCTGCACGTGAACATTGGTGGGAACAAAACACCATGAAAATCATTTGATCTAATATTATTTCAAATGTAAAAAAGTTCCCATTAGTTTAAATGACGATTATACTCTATATATAATTTCCCTTTTTCTACTTCTTATAGAAAATGTATGATTTGTATTTATTTTAATATACACAGTATGCATGCATGATTTGTATTTTTTTGTATGTACACAGTATGCATATGCACTTAAAATTTATTACAATAGTAATCGATTCCTGAAAGGTTATGTTTTGCGCATTAAAGGGCTCTACTTCCTTATAACATGGAAAAATATTTTTGCATTCTTGTAAAAATAAAGTAGAAGCATTGTAGTATTTTGATTATTGTCGAAGAAAAAATATCGTTGTTCAATGGGTTTGAAGAAAAATGTTTTTAATATTTTTATTTCTTGTTCTTTGATTCGCTGTTTATTAATTTCCCCTCAGAAGCAACGAGATCTCTATTTACGACGAACCTCGTAACTTTGAACCTTGGCCTAGTGACGAGGAGGACATTTAACCTGACCACGCCCTCTTCACACACTCACAGAGCGCTAAGGGGTGAGCTAGAATCCTTCACAGATTTAATATGGATCAGCCCTTCAATGAGGCAACTAATTAATGACATCTGGATTTGTCCCCAAGGCTCGGCAGAAACGGCGCCAGCACACGTGTTTGTGACGATGACCCCTACCGCGACAGCAGTAAGCAACGAGACAGGGCCCAGGTAACCTAGTGGTCATGGTCACGGACACGCTCCCCTTGCTTTTCATCGAAACGGGGACTCGAACATTGATCCCTCGTAAGAATCGTCTTATAGCCGGAACCTGATGCGAGTTAATTCTATCAAGGCTAAAAGTCATCCCATTGGCCTAGTTTGGAAGTTAGGAGTGGGGTTAGTATCTCTTTTGTCATCCTCGTCACTTGACTGAGGTTCAAAATTAAGAGGTCTGTCGCCCATAGCCCTTGAGTTATTTCCAGTGCGATGTTACTAAAACCAACCAGACTTCCGAATATTTTTTCAGCCATCTGGTATTTTTGGTGCTTAACAATTTAATTTTTATCATTAGTCGTCATTTTGTTGACTTTTAGTCTTTTGGAAGCAATTTACGTTATTGTCAATAAGACTTTGGATTTTAGTCTTATCCCCATGTTGAAAGAGTTTAAAATTAAAACTAGAATGCTGTAGTAATAAGAAAACGCAATGTACTTTAATTGAAATGGTATAGTTAATTGAATTAATTGAATTTTTATTAAATATATAAAATAATTTATATTAATATGAAATGTTGGAAAAAGTCTTTAAAAATATTTTGCAAAATGAGACTAGATTCCAAAATATGGGTTAAATGTATGGGATAATTACTCACCTACCATTAGAAGATATTTAAAGGAATTAAATATTTCAACAATAATAATATTGATTCAATAATTCAAATATAATATTAATTTCAAATAAAGTTTTAAAATCTTAAATTTATAAGAATATGTTTTAAAAAATAAATTTTTGATAAAAATCGTCGATTTACAATCGGTTCGAAGCAGAGCGCAATATGAGTTTTTTAAAGAAACATTTTGATACATAAAAATTATATACTACAAATAAACACATTGTTTAAAATGAATGAACATAGATTGCTTTAAAAGCAATTATAAAACAACACTATGTTTTTCTTATTCATGTGGTGTCAAGTATGATGTGGATGAGTTGTCAACATCGATAAATCCATTCTGGCGTTGTTTCCATGGGGTCTTGCATAGGTGTCTGAATGTGACTAGTACCAAGTGAGTTCATTTTCGACATATTTAAGGTCTTCAATACCGTATCACCAACGAAAAAAAAAATCAAAATATCAATGATTTGAAGTAATAATAATACAGGGTGTATAGATATAATTAATAAATTATTTATTTCTTAAAATTTAATTTCTATTGCAACTACATTAATGAAAGACTCTTCCATTCTTTAGGCCATGCCATTCTTTTAAAAATATTCTTATATAAAGAATTACTGAATATAATGAAAATAAATTTTAAATTGATTAGTCCTTCATTTTCATACAACTTTGGATATCATCTGAGCCTGCCTCTTGGCTTACAGTTTGTCGTGGCAGATAATGAATTGATAATCTAAGATTTACAGGACTTTCTACATTTTTTCTTTATTACATTTTATGAGCAAAAGAAAAACTACTTCTTTTAAAAATAAATTTCTCGTGTACAAAATATTATCTCCTTTAAATTAATGTTGTTGCTTTATCCAAGCCGCGACAGCTTAGTGGTAATGGCGGAGGATTTCACGGCTGGCACTTTTCGTCGAGTAGTGGGTCGAGCCTTTATGATATGAAAGAACAACCGTGAACCCAGGGCTAAGATGCACCATAAATCTGTTGAGACGCAAAGTTCTTCTAATGGTGTGGTGCGGATGGTAAGAGAATGAGGGCCATTTCTGTTGTCGTGTTCGTCATTTGAGCAACGATTAAAATAACGATGACCGTCGCCAATAGCATTTGTGTTGCTTCCAGGGCGGCATAATTAATACTAATCAATCAATCACCTCAGAAAAAATAATGCCATTCATCGCATTTGTGAAAATTTCACAAACTTATTAACACATTGGTTAAGAAAATGATTCTTTTTAACTGTCAACATGTGTATATTGTTGATTTTTAACGAATATGTAACCTTAATTAAACCCTTTCTTCAGGATAAATGTTGAGGATGTCTTAGTGGTTTACAAAAGGCATTGAGTATTTTGAGATATCAATGTAATCAAAAGGCGAGAAAAATATTTCATCAAGCCTTGGGGAATTTCTTTCCTACCGTTTCTGAATTTAACGTTTAATATATTAATAATTCATTTAATCCCGAGCTATCGGGTTCACGTCCTTAGTAGGGCTATACGTGAGGGTACGAATCATTCTCCCTTCGTAGATTCTTCTTATGTTCACCCCTAAGGTTTTTTACTGAGAATAAGGCGTTTCACTCTGATAACTGATCATTATCTCCGAAACAGACTATTCCGACCACAATTAAAAAATTCGATAGTGTTTCTTCTTAAATCCGGGCGAGATCTCCATTAAAGACAACTGGATTTGTGTGAAAGATCATCATTCCTGTTTCCCATGAATTTAGTATTTTGGAATCCGGTTACCTTGGAGCTAATGACAAGATATTCAATATGTTTTACATTTATTTCATAACTCTTATCGGCATTTATGAGAAAGCTCGAAATACTTGTCGCGTACAAGTTAACACATCAAGACAAAACTATTTTTGTGAAGGTAAACTAATCATTAATAATGATTGGTTTGGTTTTATTAACGTCGCTCTAGAATCGTCACGAGGTTATTGGTTATTGGTCACACACTTCGTAATTTTGAACCTCGCTCAAGTAACAAGGACGACATCTTAGCTGTCACCCCACTTTCTTATCTTCCAAACAACGCTAACTGGAGGTATTTGTTAGCCACGACCAGGAATAATTTACATCAGGTACGGTTATACATCTATTATCTTTTGTGGTATCAGGACTTGAGCGCGTAAATGGAATAATCTTTCATCGATCATTGCTTATATACTACTGCTATAGAAAGTAGATTTCAACATTTCATAAAAATAAAGTTTTCATTAGTATGGATACAGTAATGTCATTTCAAATACCTTCTAGTACGAAATCCCTTTTGGCAAAAGCCACAAATATAAGGCTTGTTTTCTGCGTTAGTAGCCAGATATACATTTACCTGAGCACATCCCGTAAATGTTTTTTTGCAGAAAACAAAGGGATACAATTTTTCATTTGAATGAATGAGTAAATGACTACGAGGTGTCACTATTAAATACCGAAATTGACGCTAGTACAGAAGAAGTACACATGAGCTAAACACTAGCGACCGACTGCTGTTGAGCGTGAAGCCTTCACTTTCGTATGCAGTGCCGCTCACTCCGTAAACATATCCGTATATATAAAGCTTTAGTTCGAATATTCGAGAATACTTTTTACGTAACAATTTGTTTCTCCAATTTCGGCTGTGGTGGTCTGCTGGTCATGGTGACGAATTCGTGATCAGCGTTTTTTTTTTTTTCTTTCAATACGTGTAATGGTGCCTTTAATTCACGAAACAAACCGACATAGAGCGTGATATTGCAAGCTGAGTCTTTTTTTCTACAGTAATTGCGGGAAAAATGTTTCCTTTAATTTCTAGTCAATAATACCTTGTTGCGTTTGTGGAAGTGAGGAATATACAATTTCAAATTACACACACACATTTTATTCTAAAACTTACTTTAAAGCACAGTAACACAAAGAAGATGTTGACGTGGTGTGGAAGTTAGGAGAGGGGGTGATAGCTCAGGTGTCGTCACTTGTCCGAGGTTCAAAATTACGAGGCCCGTCGTCAATAGCCTAATAAACCTAAACCTTACTTGTTGTAATTGTATCTATATACATAGCGGTTTCATTAAGGTTTGATTATTTCTAAGAAATAACCGAAACATGTAGATAAAATGTATTCTGTATATCGAATGATTGTTTCATACACAATGTTGAAAATTAAAGCTATTCATGCTGATTTATTTGGTTTCAGAAAAATGCAGATTGAAGTAAACCGCAGTATGAAGAAATTAGAAATCAATGTGACGAATACTACAATGCAGTCCTTCATTGTTTGTTGATTGAAGTTGAACTTAGAAGCAAAACGGCAGCTGATTGGCAACAGGTAGCGTAATTTTGATCCTCGGTCAAGTGATGATGTCAACACCTGAGTTGAAAATTCTCTCCCCTAGCTTCCGTATCAAGCCTGTGGGATTATTTGGTATCTTAGTAGATTTAACTTCCATCAACTCCGCTACACTGTGGTTCTTTGGTAGCATTAGGACTCGAACCCAATACTCGAAGCAAACAATGCCGGGCGCGAGTTCATGACCACTAGACTAACGCGATCATAAGACCACTACGAAAGATCACGAAAAGATAGGAGGAATGTGTAACACTGGATGTTGACTTTGTAGTGAAGTCTGTTACAGTAATATTTAAATCTATATGGAAATTTATGAAACTGCGGGTTTCTTCGATCCACGGCTCCTTGAAATCAATCAGCTCACCATGTGAATAGCTGTAACTTTTTGTACATAAGGACATTTAATATGCACAGTAAATTTTGCTCGGATTTATTTCAGTTATTTCTAATTCATAATTAATCCTCTCCGATACTCCATCGTATGTGCTTGCTGTTTTTATTATGAATCCTTATTTCATGGAGTTTACCTAAACCTAACAACAAGGAAACAATAATTTTTAGTGAAATCCAACCCTAGCTAGAACGATTAATATGCATAAGTCTTTCATAACCCTCTATACTCAGATAATTTTAGTTATAATTATAAAAGCAAAGTCTTGGCTTACCAAATCCCTTGTTCCGATTCCCGCAGTCATTCCTTACAAGAAAAAAAAATGCAACCCTGATTACTCTAAATAGGAGTCGCTTCATGCCAAACGAATAGTTAAGATGATGATACAATCCAGTTTACAATTATCTGTCAACTTGTTGTTATCCCTTCAAATCTTCTTCGCTCTTATAGCATTAACTTAAATATATATTCCAGTTAGTGATATATCATTACTTTTATCACAGTGAAATACAAGTTTTCTAGTGAATACTTATATAACACTACAATTCGAATCTTTAACTAATTTACCCAATCAAGTTTCATTTGTTTGTAAGGGAATTGCAATTTTATGTAGCTCAAATTACGAAATGTCAAATTACAAAGAAAAGCCCGCAAATACCTGAAAATCTGTGGCATAAACGGACTTCTTTTTAGAGGTCATCGTGATTACATCCAAATTAATGGAACGAATGAAAGTCAGGATCATAACAATCGCGATTGGAATCTCCGCCCAGTGCTTGAATTCTAAATTAATCCTAGAGATGAGATGCTGAAAGAGCATTTAAAATCATCTTCTAATAATGCATCATACAAAACGAAATACAATGCAAAACAAAATTATTCAAGCTTGCAACGAAATAATTTTAAAAAAAATTAATTGGAAAAAACAAATTCAAGAAAATGTTTCTCTGTTTCAGCGGATGAAATCACAGATATTTCTTTGATGGAGCAAGTTTCTTTATGTGTAAGATCTGTAAAAAGTGAAGACAACAAATCTTAAATACTTGAAAAAATTTTACAGTTAGTGCCAGAATTTTTAACGCGTGAAGAAGATTTAGCAAACACAATTTTGAAAAATTTAGAATCATTAGGTGAGGATCGAAGATAGAACAGAGGTTAAGTATATGATGGTGCTGTTACCATGTCTGGGACATTTAAAGGTGTTCAAAAGCTAAAATAAGAGAATAATTCCGATCAGCTCTATATGTACATTGCGTTAAATATAGCTATTTCAAACGCATGACAAATTTAAGATATTTAAAATTTTGCCAAAGTTATTGAAAAACGATGTTTGTTCATGAATATTCTTAAAAGAAATAGTATTTTTCCAGGAAAGTATATTAGAACTGTTCCCTTTTTTCAGGAGAGAAGCACTTCTTCTCCGCTTTGGATTGAGCGACATCAATCTCTTATGGTGATAGTGTAATTGCTCCTACCTCGGATTCATGCTTACGAATTGAATGGAAATCGGCATGGTAAGGATTCGTCTACTGGGCCTACATTCTTTTAAATTCATTTAGATGTTCCAATTTCGTCATTGTACTTTATTTGGCCGCTGTATCCTAGTGGTCATGGCATGGTTCATTTGTGGCCGGCGGTTTTCATTCAATCGCGGGTTCGATCCTTGACCGCTAAAGACAAACAATATTTTCTGTTTTTAAATAAATTTCTCAAATTTGTAATATATTGTTATCTACTTTAAATTAATCTTGTTGCTTCATACCTGCCATTTGACCACCGGGGCCTACTGGTCATTGTCGCGGATTCGCGGACGAAGGTCGTCGTCGATTCATGGAAACAAATCTTTATGCCACTAAAGATCCGCCGTGTAGCCGAGGCTGATGCACGTTAAATCTGTCGGGGCCTAAAGTCCTCTCGTGGCGTGGTGTGGAAGTTAAGAGAGGGTGGTGCCAGCTCAGGTGTCGTCATCGTCACTTGACCGAAGTTCAAAATTACGAGGTCCGCTGCCAGTAGCCCTCGTGTTGCTTCTAGTGCGACTTTAATAAAAACTAAACTAAACCTGAGTGTCCTTCCTGCTGTGTCACTTACACGATTCATCATATTTTAATTGACTGCCCGGTCTTAGTCACCGTCGTATTTTCTTTGATTCTTCAGATTTAAACCTATCGGACTTGGGGGAAACTCACCACCATAACTTATTTGCTTTTTTAAAACACATTGGTCTTTTACACCACATTTGTAGTTATCACTTTTAACCTTTTTTATTAACTTGTGAGTGATTCTTATTCTTAAAATCATATTATTTTAACCATTGTTTGGCGCAGCATAGCCTGCTTTGGTTCTTACGCCATAAAACCCCGCAGTCACTCATTCACTTGTTAGATTATAGTATTAGTATTTGAATGCACATTATTTATACCTGTAGAAAAAGAAATTACTGGTGTAACAGACTAGATTAATTTCAAAACAAACTTTACAAGAGTGCAACGTAGGTATTTTTCCAAATATCAATAAACTTTAAAAAAATTTAGTCGTCTTTGCCTATTACAATATCTATTGCTGAAAAAACTTTTTCATACATGAAGTATTTAAAAAATTCGAAATAAAAACAAACGTTTTTAAAAACAACGTTTTTATATGGTGGCAAAGTTTATTAAAAAAATTACTAAAATATTAGTTAAAACTGGTCGCAAATATCTAAATATTGCATTGTTAAGCAAATAAGAACGGTTCCCAAAATTTCAGAGCTCTAGCTTGATGGGAAGTTGGTTAAATTAACAATAGACAATTTGATGACACACTGATACACATACATACAGACACACACCAAGTGAAATACATAACAACGTTTAAAATAACTAAAATTAATTAATCCGGTAAATTAGATGGTTGGAATACAGTTTAGTCAAACCACTCTTGGAGACAGGAATTTTTTGGCGGTATTTTGCCAAATGTGGCTACCCTTGTCCGATTTACGGACTTAACGTTGAGCCAAAAAAAAAAAATCGCCAACTTTAGTGCCAATTTTTGAAATCACGCCAAGTGATTGGGCTAAGCTGCGTTATTTAAAAAAATTAAGTTAAAACTTGTCGCAAACGTCTAAATATTGCATTGTTAGGCGAGTACGAACGATTCCCAAAATTTCAAAGCTCTAGCTTGGTTAAATTAACGATCGAAAATTTGATGACACACACACACACCAAGTGAAATTCAGAAAAACGTTGTAAAAAAAATGATCAGAGAAAGGTATAAATATAAAAAAAAATAGCGCCTTACTGAAAATCAAAAATCATGTATCATATGCCTTATTCGAAAGGGTTGCCACGGCTAAAGCCACCGCAGAGGAGAAAAAACATGGTAACCACAATTGGCAAAATATCGCCAAACAATTCCTATCGCCAACGGGTGGTTACGCTAAACTGCATTTCAACCAATCATAGCATTAAAAATAATTCTGCATTCTGAAAACGGTAAGATATTCAGCCATTTTAAAAAAAAAAAACGTTTATTTCCTAGAAACCAAAAACTAAAAATTGCCAAAATACAGAGCCAAATTTTTGCATAATATATATATATATTAAATTACAGTTAATGCGTACATCAAAATAAATATTTTGACAGCTACTTATTTTTTTTTATCAATGACATGAATAACATACCGTTATTATTCATTTGTTAAAAGCCAACTTCAATATCTTCGTAAGATTGCTTTGGGATTTACAAATGTATTTTATTTATCATTCTTAATAATAAAATACTTTTCTCATAAATTTAAAACTTACTTCTAGATTCCACAACAATAAAAAATTATCGTTTGCTTAGGAAAGCGAGCGGAAATCAGGTGGGGTTACCATTATTTAAAGAAATTTAAAGAAAAAAATGATCAGGTCTAATTTTAATTAAAAAAAAAAAAGTACGGATTGTTTAAAATAAACACACACAAAATGATAATTTGTCAAAATTAATCCAGTGAGTCTTCTCATGACCTCGTTTTATATCCCAAATATTCCAGGAGTAATAAAAACATCCTCATAGATTGCTCGTGTTCAATGACATTTAATTAGGTGTTAAGAGTGATACTATTATTTATTTCTCAGAGAAAAAGATCTTCAATAGAAAATAAAGTTTCTCAGAGTTATATGTTTAGTCTATGTTTTAAAACGATGTTAATTGTTTTCTCTCCTGACATGGGTTTCCACGCACCGTACAGTGAAGCTCGGCTTTGAATTTTATGCATATTTCCACTTAATATATTCTTTATAATTAAAGAAAAAAAGAGAAATATAATTATGTGAGGACAACTTGGCTTTTACAAATATTTTGTTTATAATTTCAAGTTTCAGACCGCTGAAATGGAATAGAAATTAAAATTAACTTAAAAATTCTATATGGGATGGTTTTGGTGTGTGTGTGGAGAGGGAGTAAGTAATCTCTAACCTTACAATTCCTTAAGCGCTGAAACTTTAATAAACGAGAAACACAGTACTGAAACTGAATATTGACAGTTACGAAATGCATTGGTTGTAAAATGTGTTTTCTAAGTCGTCACTCGCATTCACAATCAACCAACTGGCCAAATCCACATAAAAAATACAAAAGCAAACGGTCTTATTGGTTCTGAATTATAGAATGTGAAAAACCATTGAATGCTGGGTTACAGAACGCCATCGACGATGAAAAATATATACTTATATTTCGCACACTTTAAATAAACTGTATTTTTTATATAAATGAAAAACTATATTGAACTCATATTATTACTTTGAGATATATGCGTATTTATGTATCTGATGACGCAAATCATAGCATATCTATGAACATAAATAATTTTGTATGAGTATTTAATAAAAAAAATCAAAAGATGTATTTGCATTTGTCAATAGTGTACTTATCTGTAGGTACATCTGGCGTAAAATCTACAACATTTATAACTTAAAAAATATGTAGAACAGCGTTTCTCAACCTTTCATTATTCGCGGCCCAGTTTTCAATCATAATTTTGATTGCGCCCCTGCATACAATAAAATGAATACAACAATAATATATTTTGAGTATTTTGATTTCAGTTTTTAAATTATTTTTAAGTAACTGCCAAAACAAGAGCAAAAGCGAGCCAATTTTGACGAGAAACCACATTTGGCATTTTGCCAAGCGGGTGGTGAACAGATAAAGCGAATGGAAGCGGGGAAAATTTAAATATTATATTTGAAATGAAAGCCAAACAGGGAGATAATGTTAAAAAAATATGATAGTACAAAAATTCGTCAATGAAAGTAAACCTAGATGGGGTGAGTTAACTTTAGAAACTGGAAATACTTTTTTTGGAATAATAAAAGAAATAAAGCAGTGGCAGGTCTAAAGAAAAGAGAAAAAATAAGTAATATGGTTTGTGGAAACCGTCTCGAGCATACGCAGAGCAAATCTTTTCTCATAGGAAGAAGGAAAATGTTCGATATCGCAAGTTTCAATTTTCATTCGAGTCGATCAACTTCGAATCTATCGTATGTTATATATGTTTTAGTGTTAATTGTAATTCATCTTATTCAAAAGCGGCAGATTTACGCAGGCTCATGGATAATTTTTTAAGCGGGCGTAAGCGAGCATTAGACGATAGTCAAGCATCAATAAGTACAACCACGAGCGTGGTTCCAAAAATAAAATCAAGAAAATATTCTCAAGATTACATAAATTAAAGAAGCAGAAATATAAAGCAAAAACACCTAACAATGTTTGCCAATGTGAATGATTGTACAAAAATTTACAAAGCTGAAAAAGAACATGTAAAAGTTATTTTTGAAACCATTGAAAACTATTTAGCCATGGTGGAAAAGAATTTTAAAAAGTATTTTCTTGCTGACGACAAACTGATAGCAAGTTACGAGTGGGTTAGAGATCCATTTCGTAAGACTCCCGAAGGACTCTCAATTGATGAGGAAGAAAATTTCTTAGAATTCACGACAAGCGGCGAAATTGAAAGACAGTTTAGTAATAAATCACTATTTGAATTTTGGTCAGGAGTAGATGATTATTTTTTTGCACTAAAAACAAGAGCATTTCGCATTCTATTACACATTTTCAACATCCTACCTTTGTGAAACTGGATTTTCTGCAGTGGCTTCTTTGAAGATTAAATATAGAAACAGAACTGAGATTACTATTTCTAATATTAAGCCTTTCTTCAAAAAACTTTGCTCTGCAAGACAGGCCCATGGAAATCACTAATAATTATTAATTTTTTTTTAATTTGGTATGTTTTGATTAAGTAAGTTTTGATTTAGAATTTTTTTTATTTTAATAAGTTAATTAATAAATATATTGAAATGTTTTTTTTTCTATGAGTATGTGTGCTTTCCTTCTAGTCAGTTAATCAGTTTTTTAAAATAATATTTTCTCTTGTATTTTTTCGCCACCCCTGGGGGGGGGGGCACAGATTAAGAATCACTGGTGTAGAGTATTCATGAATATAAGACTCTATATACGGATCACAAATATAATTTGTGACATTGAAGATACACTTGTGATATTGAAGATTTATGTAATTGAAGATACATAAGAACAAGATAAAATATTTTATTAATAACTATTGAAGAATAGACAAGTTCTCTCTCTCTCTCTCGAATCCCATTCAACCCTTCAATTTTAAAGTATGATCTGCTTATAAAGTCTTAGCTTACCAAATCACTCGTTTTCATTTAAAATATTCTCTCGTAAAAAGTATTTATTCTTACTTTCTACTCATAACATTAGCTACAATACTTTTTCCAACTTATAAATATTTATCAGCCAGATGCTATCTTCAATCCCTCTTCATTTTCCTTTCAATTCTCTATCCTTTACGCGTCTCAATTCCTAATTTAATTAATTACAATTCTCATTGTCATCAAATTTGCCTTGTAATGTTTCATTTCGAAAGGGGAGAAATCGTAATTTTACGCTATTTTAGTTACGATAAAGTCTCTGAAGTTACTGTACCACAAGCCTAAATAATTACATTTTGATCAAGACTGCTAGCTCTCCCAACTCAATTTTTACTCAAACCTTTTTTACACGATTTATATTGAACACGAATTGGGAAAAAATAATCCTGTGTTTCCACGACTTGTTTATATTTAACAATCGTTCAGAATTCTGAGAAGAAATTTTGCTTTAATTTTAATTTTATAATTATGATATTAGAGACGAGGAACGCATTGTTATTTCAATTTGTGAGAATTCTAAGAATTTTATAATTTCAATACGGAATTTTGCCTGCTTTGTCTGCATTTTGCGTTGGATGTTAAAGAAAAAACATCTGCGACTCTGGTTTTGATTTGATTGACACATTACAGGCATATCAAAACAAGTCTCAGTAAAACAATTTAAATATATGGTTTCCCGTATACACGAAGAACGAAGAGAAAGAGTGAATCAACTAGTAAATATTCTTTTTTTTTTTTATCTTATCTACGTTTTGATCATATGCCCAACGAGTTGTAACATATATTAATTTTGTGTAAAATCAATGTGAATGGTAAGTAACTGTTTCAAAACATTTTTTTCATTAATTATAACAGAACTATTTTTTATTGCCCTTATAAGATAATAGAATTTTTTAAATAAATTACTTAAAACAAAAGGGAAATTATTATTGTATTATTTTTCCCGATTCCTTAAGAAAATTTTTTTTTTATTATTTTCAAAGAGTCCATGTATTTTTACACGAATTTTTTAACACGTATTCTTCGAGAACGTATCTATCGTGTAAAAGCAGAATTATGTATACACACATTTTTCTTCATTATGTGGAGCATAACTTACGATTTAAAAATTTAATTTTCTAGTGTACTATTCATCAAATTCTCATAAAAAATAATCTACGAAATCAGCTAAGTGCTCTCTGTTTTTACACAGTAAAATAAAAAAGTAACTTTTTTATCAATTTAAAGTTTCAATTTTGTTTATAAAAAAGCACAAATTTTATATCCTGTAGCTTTTATTTTATTCATGTCATATATATAAAAAAATAAACTGCATGCTCGTGAAATAATTCGATTTTGATTATTTTCATTTGCTATCGTTTTTTAAGTGAATATGATAAAAATAAATCTGAGTAGTTATTCGAGTGCATACAAGAACATTCGCCCACCGAAAAGAAATTAGAGTGATCGGATGAATGGGAAAAAATGTTTAAGAATTCTTTAAGAACAAAAGGTAAGAATAAACACAAGTTTTCAAGGCTTAAAATAAACATAAACAAGAGAGACTTCAACGCAGGATTATTATATTTTTCTGTACATACATTTTTGGATTTTCATTTTTCTCGAGAAAGGATTGATAAATACTGCTCGTTTAAAAATATTAAAACACGGAAAGAGTTGAAAACCATCTTCTGAGAATTTGAAAGGGATTTTTTTGATTTTATTTAAGTTGTTCGTTTTTAAAATTCCTTAAATAAGACAAAAAAGGATTTAAAAAGTAACACTACTATCTAAAATGTTATTTATGTTTTAGCATTAAATTTAAACTTTGTTCCAAGCAGGAAGAATATAAAAATAACTTTAAGAAATGAGTGAATTTAAATTCAATTGTGTTAGTTATTAATATTTTTGTTGTTGCTGGAGCTTTTTTGTTGAAAATAAATGTAGATGAATAGGATTAAAAAAAAAACCTGTCAGAAATGGGATATTAGAAATGGGAAGTGGGTAGCTCATTGACATACTCTCCATTGATCGTTTTTCCTTTACTGAAGAAATCTATGAGTATGACGCTTTACACATCCCAAAAAATTACCGCCAAAATATTTGCGTCCGTTGAGACCATCTTCGCCTTCTTTAAAAAGAGTCACCTGTGGAAACCCATAGATTTTATTGTTTCATGGATTCCAGTGACTAATGATGAATTCAGGTCACATGAATGGTGACAATTGTTACGTATTAATTTAAACAAATATCATTTGTGAGCTATATTTTCAAATTGATTAAAGATTAAAGCTATAATATCAAATTGATTAAAGATTAAAGCTATATTATCAAATTTATTAAAGATTAAAGCTATATTATAGTTCAGATTAATAATTTAAAATCTATTCATGACTACAGTAAATAAATACTGATTTGTCAATTGCTTTTTTTGAAATATAGAGTTCAAAAGAAATACTTTTTTTTATTCACGCGAATTTTTAATTTTTTGGAATTTAGTTTTATGGTAAGATTTATTGTTTCCAAATTGGTAAACATTTTTTTTTTACATATAAACTAATTTAGTAAATATTTCAGTCCCACCTATGTAATTTCTAGGTTTTTTACATAGCAATTCTCAAATTTTTTTTTTCATTGCATCTTCACTTCATTTAAGTATTCCCTACATTTGTGAATGTTAATTTGTTATTAGAAGAAACGAATACCAACACGAATTTACTTTTCAAACACTTTGACGACAAACAAATGTCAAAACAGAACGAAAAAAGAAAACATCGAAGCAACGTACGAAATTTGTTTGTTGGTCTGCAAAAATACCGAGACTTGTTTCCTGTCGCAGAACATTCATTTCTAATTTGTCAACGTCTCAAAATTATTCCCAAAAATATTTTTATTTATGAGAAAAGTAATGAATGTCAGTTCCACCTAAAGTCAATTTACTCAATAGAAATCTTAGATTTTCGTTTAACAACTCATTCCAACGAAAAACCTTTTTACTTGCAATAGATATGAAAAGTCGTATTCTTCGGTGCATGATCTAAAACAACATCGGTGTTTTCGTACACGGCAAGAAACATATGTTTGTGAACTTTGCGCCAAATAATTTTCTTATAAGTCTACTTTAAAAACACATTTACTTCTTCATTAAAATCAGAGATATTTTTCGTGTCCAATAAGTTATATGGCTTTTTCTCAAAGCTCTACCTTAAATGTTCATTTACGTATTCACACAAATGAGAAACCTCATGTTTGTGACATTTGCTCAAAAAGGATTGTCCGCTGAAGAAGGTTTCACAAGACATTCCCGTATTCATACGAAATAAATGCCTTACAATTGTGAAGTGTGCAAGTGCGATTTCCGTGACAGTAGTTCATTCAGACGTCATTTGTGTATTCATACCAAAGAAAGACCTTGTGTTTGTGAAATTTGTTATAAGGCATTTTTTCAAAGTTATGTCTTAAATAATCACTTTATTCTTCATACAAATAAAAGACCTTTCATTTGTGAACTCTGCTAGAACTCTTACAACTATACTTAGTAGATTAAAGAGACATCTGCGTATCCATACTAATGAAAAATCATATGTTTGTGAATTCTGCAAGGAATGTTTCAGTCAAATTGGTCATTTAAAAACACATTTACACATCCATATTATGGAAAAACCTTATATTTGTGAAGTTTGCAGTTATGCTTGCAGTGACATGAGTGCTCTTAGAAATCATTTACTTATTCATACCAAAGAAAACCCTCACAATTGTGAATTCTGCAAGAAAACTTTCAGTCAACGTGGTTATTTAAAAACACATTTGCGTATCCATACTAAGGAAAAACCTTATGTTTGTGAAGTTTGCAGTTACGCTTGCAGTGACAGGAGTGCTCTTAGCAGTCATTTACATATTCATACCAAAGAAAAACCTCACAATTGTGATTTCTGCAAGAAATCTTTCGGTCGACTTGGTCATCTAAAAAGACATTTGCGCATTCATACTAAGGAAAAACCTTATGTTTGTGAAGTTTGCAGTTATGCTTGCAGTGACAGAAGTGCGTTTAGAAGCCATTTACGTATTCATAGCAGAGAAAGACCTTACGTTTGTGAATTATGCAAGAAATCTTTCACTCAAAGTTGTAATTTAAAAAGGCATTCCCTTATCTGTTCTGAAAGAATGCCTTCATGTTTTTGATTCTTGTATGATGTCATCCTCTCAAGGCTGTCACTTGCTAAGTCAATTATTCATTAAAGGGAATTAACGTATTTTCACCTATTCAACAAGTGAATTTTTTGATCCCGCGTATTTGATGTTACTATGTACGACATTCAAGGAATTAATTTTAAAATTTTAACTAGCAAATACGAGAATCTTTCTCCAATTGATTTATTTCATTCTTCTTTATAGAACGATTTATTCTTTAAATTGTGACTTAAATTTATATAATTCTTAGGTTTCAAACATTGTTATCAATGTGCTATCTGTTATTACATTTTTGATTGTAACATTACAGCTATATTTCAGTGATAGATACAAATTATTTTAGGAAGGTTTCATGGAAAAATTATCCAAATTTCATAAAATATGTTACATGAAAATTGTGGTATGATGATGCATTGACTTTTAAGAATTTGGCTCAAATATTTAAATGAATTCTCATAATATTAAGAAGGAAAATATTAAACCAACGCAGGTAAAACATAATTCTTTTTATTGTATAGACTTTTCCCAATAATTTTGAAGGAATATTTTGGATAGTCGTGATAAATTATTTTAGTTAAAAATTTTATTACGAAAACTCCATCTTTTATATTAGGTTCATATTATTAATAATTTAGATTTATTTTTGAAATATTTTACAAAATAAAAACATATTTGTACTGTAGAACACTAAATAAAAAATGACTTGCTTTAAATCTTTCAGTGTGGAGTGTTTTTATTGTAAATCATAAGATGTTTAGTGTTTTTAGTGTTCAGAAGTATCTAATAATTGATCTATTTTTATTTAATGTTATTGTATATATAGAATATATTTGTACTTATAGTTTTGTGGATTGTGCTTGAATTTCTTACATGTTTGGAAGTGATAATGAGCAATTCGATTTAAATCTTAATATGAAAAGTTTGAATGTTTCGCCTCAGTTCTTGCTTCTTCACAAGTTCTCCGCAGTCCGTACAGCTTGGATAGCACAAACATGTGCTCCATTCTTTGAATCAGACGGAACATCAGATGTTTTCGAATAGATGCGATTTTCTTACGACTGTATAAAAGTGGAAATAAAGAACACACCCACAAATGTACTTCAGGAATATTTATGTAGTGATCCCCTCCCTTCCGAGCAATGGTTCAGAGCCTCCACTACGTGGCGCTGGCTGTACCGCCCGCGAGGAGGGAGAGAATAGTGAGTTGAAGGTCTTAGTAGCATGGGAGTAGTTGCGTATGTATCTTTATGAGTGCTACGAGCCTATTTTAATCTCTAAATAAAGTTTTGTTAAGCTTTAAAAAGCGTAACTCATTTCACTATATCTTCGAACCACAATCAAATATTGTAATTTACTTAAAACATATTTGAATTTTAATTATTTCTAGAAGTTTTTGATTACTGATTAATTTTGATTACAGTGGAAGAATTTGGGATCTCGGCAGTTTAAAATGCATCAACCCCTCACTACACGGTTGGTCTTTTTTGGCATCAGGGATCGAACCCACAACACGATGGAAACAACGCCGAATGCGAGTTACTGACCATGACCACTAAGCTACTGTTACCACATGACCTCTTCGAAAGATCACGAAAAGCGGGATGAAATGAAAAAGTCTGGATGGAGACTTTGTAGTGAAGTCTTAATAATTAAACACACACACACACACACATATATATATATATATATATATATATATATATACACACACACATATATATATATATATATATATATATATATACATATATATTTGTATGTATTCATTCTAATATAGGGAAATAATTAATATTTTAGGATACTGCTGGTGGATACTAATTTAAACTTTATGAAATTGCAGGTTACTTCAATCCTTAGATCCCTTAAATTGAAGAAATCAGTATGAATAGATGTAATTCACAACATTATGCACATAAGGACAATTGATATGAAGAATGAATTTTTCCCGGATTTAGCTCGGTTATTTCTCATTGATAATTAATCCTTCACAGTACTTCCTCGAATGTGCTTGCTGTTTTTCATGAGTTCTTATGCCATGGAGTTTACCTTAACCCAATAACAACGAAATAATAGTTAATAATTTTGAATGAAATCTAATCCTATCTGTGAAACGATGAATCCGGATGAAGAAATAGGTTAATACTAAGTTTCAAAAAAAATCAAAGGTTTTGTAATTCAAGTCGAACCTAAAAGTTCTTTCGAAACGCACATTAAAATGCCAAATTCAGCTCGGAGATGAACATCGCTCAAGCAAAGCCGCTCTTTTTACTTAGCGATAGCTTACGTTCTGTACACTGCGAAAAACGGGTATGCAAAATCAAGTAGAAAGTGCTCACTTTTGAATACTTCACATACGCAAAATGGCTCCGATCCCAACGTATTCAAATTTGAGATTCGCACATACTCATTTTTAGTAACAAGCACATACTCAGAATGGCAACTTCACGTACTCACTTTTGAATACGTCACATACTCAAAATAGTTCCTATCCCAACATACTCATATTTGAGTCTTGACTCATTACAACATACTCATTTTTGTTCGTACTCAAAATGGAAACTTCACATACTCATTTTTGAATATAATCTTGTATCAATTATGAGTGTGGAATAGAAAAATGAGTGTCATGTATTTATTTGTGAATCTGTTACTGCATCAAATATGAGAATCAAACAATCCAGTGAGTATGTTTTGAATTTATTTTCCGATACTGTTGTTGTATCGAAAATGAATTTTAAACAGAAAAATATATATCAATTAAAATTTTCAGGGAAATAAATAAGCGCTCCTTTATTTGCAAGTATCATTTTCTTCATCTTATATATTATTTTACACTTTACGAAGTTTTTGTTACAAAACTTCCGATTCAAAATTCGGTTGAATCGAAGTTGGAGGGGGCCTGGCGAACTTTAACTTTCTTTTGGCGATAAATCGCTAATGTGGTTACCATGCAGGTTTGTTTATGGTAACCCTATAAAATCTGTAAAAGGGGATTCGACGCCATCTTCTCTCGCTTCTCATTTGAAATACCCGCCTTGGTGTCATTCTGGTACTTCATTTGCCTTCCAGGCACGACGCCATCTTTTTTTTCTCTCTTTCGATGAGTGAGTGACTGTGAGGTTTTATGGCGCAAGAGCCAATTTCTCTCTTTCGGAAGCTCCGAGTTTGAAACACCCGCTTTGGCGCCATCTTGGCGCGATTTCCAAAAAATCGCCAAGGGGATCCATCAAAGTTCGATTTTACCCAAAATTCATTCATTTACTGTAACAAAACTGTTACTTTTAGAAACAAAAATGCAACTGTTATGTGATCATAAACTGTAATTTGAGCTTATACCACAAATTTAAATCAATTCGAGTGGTTTAATAAATCTTTAATTAACGAAAATCGATTCGATTCAAGAGTTAAATTCTTTTCAAAACAAATGTGTAAGGAATCTGAGCTATTAGTTACAAAAGCAATTCAGTTCATAAAGAATTATATTTATGTTTTTTGAAGCAATATATATAGTTTGTTTCCTATATGTGCAGAAAATGGAGTTTTATTTAAAGTTCAGTCACTTAATAATAAGTTATTAGAAATATCTTGAAACATTATGATGAATATTAGATTTTCCATTATAAAAAACTTAACATTTTTTTCATGTATATTGTTTACATGTGTACAGCATTTTTCCCTCCCATCTAATATATATTTACTTTTGAATTAACATCATAACTAAGCTTATACCTAAAATTAATGATTCGTTGTACACAGAAAAAATAAAACCGTATCATATTTTTGAAAAATTTATTCTGAATATCATACACATAGATATTGGGTATTTAAAAACAAAACATTCACATTTTTGAAACAAGAATATTAAGAAAAAATTAATATTTTAACTCCTGCTGATGAAGGCATGTCGCTTTAAGAATCACTTATAAACACTGCTATCTAATCCATGCTATATTCCAACTCTATCCCCATTCGTACAACATTACTTATGTTTTAATGTAGCTTACAATGAGGTATTTAAAATATAGGAAGTTCTCATATGTAAAGGTAAACAGATTTTTTACTTCATTCAAATCAATAACATTTTGTCAAATTACTGAATATGAGTGAAAATACTTCTAAAAGCAATATATAGTTCTGTTAAAATCCTATACATGCAGAAAATTGAGTTTTATTGAAAGCTCAGTTTTTTAATAATAAGTTATTGGAAATATCTTGCAAACATTATGAAGAAAATTAGATT